>JAXGGA010004837.1:0-83928 GCA_038373865.1 Uloborus plumipes
GCTGTCGTCTGAAAGTGGTACTCTGACTACCTCTATTATTTCTCTGGGGATCCATCATTTCCCGTCCCAGTCCTTTATGCATTGGTAAAATAAGGACTTTTTTCATTTTGTCACAAAAACCACACAGCAAAAAACGAACTGTTGTTTTTACAGTATAATACTGGAAGTCGAGGTTCCAATTTAAAACTGTAAAATGCACAGTAATAAACTATAAAACCATCAACTTTACAGTTTATTACTGTAAAGTAAGCAATTTTACAGTTTATTGCCGTAAAGTTTAGATGTATTTTTCTGTAAAAATAACGGTAAAATACTGGCAGCAGAAGTTCCATTTTAAAACTGTAAAATGTACAGTAATAAACTGTAAAATTAGCAATTCCACAGTTGATTACTGTAAAATTAGAAATTTTACAATTTAGTACAGTAAAAGTAACTATTTTACGGTTTAGTGCTGTAAAAGTAGCAATTTTACAGCACTATTCAGCAAATCAACAATTTTTACAGTTTATTACTATAAAATTAACTGTATTATACTGTAAAAACAACATTCATTTTTTACAGTGCAGCAACAAAACGCAACTGACCTCTTGAACTCAGTCGGGCTCTTACAAAAGATGTAGATGGGTGATTCCATTTTGAAATAAAGCATCAGTTGCTGCACAGAACAGTCCTCAAAGACAGAACAGCCCGCAATGGACAACTACAGCATTTTTTGTTTTTAATTTTAATACACTCAGAATGACCTAAAAAGGTCGAAAAACATTTTTTCCCGAATTTCAGTGCGATATTTTAAAAGCTATTGACAGGCAAAAACAGCTTAGTTTCGTTTTCAGCTGAAACGGGGTGTCACGTGACTCTCGAGTTGTGACGTCGGATGTGCCTTACGCGCCAGCTCCCCCATTATTCTCCCGTCTTTCTTCAATATCCGAACGCTTTCGGTAGGGATAGAATTATTTTCACGCTTTGGAGTTAAATTATTGGAAGATCTGTCAGTTATATATAAATCCCAATCTTCTGTGTTTATTTATGTGTTAAAATTAAGGTTTTTTTTTTGTGAATTGAGATCATGGTATGATTAGTTTTTAAACCACATCTTTTCCAAAAAGAATATTCACTAAAAGAAACACATTCAGAAAGAACTTCTTTTCTTACCCTGCTCTTGCACTATTGTTTGAATTTCCGAGAATTCTCCTTTTTACCCTAGGGAAATGAAGAATGTACAGATAAAGGGGGAAGGACACTTTCCAGAAATTTTGAAAGATCTCACACCTGCAGGTGGTCAATGGTCACTTGAGACATTCGTTTTAGATAAGTAGCAGGCAACTCCAACACATTAACATAACACATATAATAACCAAGGAATTGATACTGTTTTGAAAGCATGTTAGCGGCATGAAATGAAGGCAGAAATGCAATTAATTTCAGATATCATTTGTAGAAATTATAAGTGATTTTCGAGTTATGAAAAGTGATTCGTTTTGGTCATGGTTTTGTATTTGTTTAATGCTCAAAACGAAAAAAAAAAAAAAATAAGAGTTACCTCTTTTTAAGTTTCAAAAGTATGAATTTTCCAACCTCACTTTCTTGTGCACATCGATTTACATGAAACCTTATTGCAATAGATATCCCATTAAGGTTATTTATTTTTCAAAGTACTATACAAAATCTTCGTAGCAATTTCTTCGAGATCTTTCCTTACATTTTTATAAATATTAATTTGTTTGAAAGGGAAGATTAAAATCACATTCATGTGGTAGTGGTAGTTTATCCAACAATGGTAGTTAAGCCACTAACTTACGAACTCAACCACTAAATCCACCCCGTTTTTAAAGATTATTTCTTAGTTTACTTTCTCTGTCCTAATGTTCACATTTTGCTTTCGCATTTCAATTATTTCCAAATACAATGAAAAATAATAGCAGCTGCAAATTTTTGCTAACAAATTTAACTAACAGATTAACGGTAGGTGTAAATCACTCTTTTTATGCGCAGTACATTTATGATAAAATTAAAGTCAAAATCTTTTTTTTTGTTATTATTTTTTATTTGATATCTTAGTTTTATTTTTAATTAAATTTCAAAATCATTTATTTCAAATAAATTTCAAAACAAAACAATTTTTAAATAAACATTTTTTTTCATTGAAAGACTATTTCCATCAGCTTGATTCGCAATAAAAAGTATAAAATAAATAAGTATTTGATTTCTTGATTACAATACTCAAAATTTTCAATTGATTTTAAGATATGTATTTATATTTCGGTTAATGCTAAATTAGCCACCCACATCTTTAAATAAAAATTTAAAAGAAGATATAGGCGGTTTACTGCTTAGTAGCTTATACGATACCGCCTATTTTTCTTCTCTTAATTTTAATTTAATTTTATTGGCTGCTTTAGCATTTATCTAAATATAAATACATTAAGATCAACTGAAATTTTTGAGCATTGTAATCAAGGAATAAAATATTTATTTTATTTTATTTTATTCTTTTTAGTGTGAATCAAGCTGATAGAAATAAGGTTTAGATTTGAAAAAAAATATTCTCGTGAAAATTGACTTTCACTTTCAGGACTTATTTAAACGTTGCGAAATGAAAAACAAACCAGAGAATAATACCCCTGAGCTTGCACACCTCAGCCAAAAAGAAAACTGCTGCTTCAGTGATAAGAACTACATAATCATTTCCTCTGTTATTTGCGCCAAACTATTAATGTTTTCTGTCTAGAATAATTGTTTCAACACACAATAATATTTATAAATCAAAGCTTTATTTCAAATATTAAATGTATGTAAGAAATAATAAAGTTCAAGAAGCATCAGCGTTTAACTCGCATTGAAAAACGTATTGCGAAGGAGAGGGGCGTGGTATACGTCAGGCACGAATGACGTCAAGCCAATCAGAGATCGTTTCTCCTCGCGGCACTTATGGGGCGATTAAAATGCTTAATAAGTAATTAAATAATTTTTTTTGCGGAAAATAAATTGGATTTTCGAATTTAGGAGATCATTTTTGATAAGATAGCATAACAATTAGGAAAATTTAAGAGATGCTGTAGTTGTCCATTATGTAAGATCCTTGCTTTGTTGCAATAATTCTATGAAGAGCACGGACCTTGCTTCTATAAAATACAGTTGAAGTATCTACAGTGTCCAGAAGCAGCATTTGTGTATGACTTTTTTTTTTTTTTTTTTGGCTCCGTAACAGACGCATCCCTCGAGATTACGTCCTTTACGGAGAAAATACGTTTTTTCTGGAGATCTGGTTTTTTTTCTGGAGATCTTAAATTTAACTGCATCACATGGTAGTAATGACCATTTTCTTCATAAAGTTATTGAAATAAAACAAGAATATAACATATTTCTAGCCTCTGTAAACTGTTTTGTGAAAACTGATGCGTCTGTTACTGTAGATACTATATTTTTGTTTCCCTTTTTCAATAATTCTGAAAATACCATGGCCTTCCAGGGATCTCCTTGGCGGTTCACCAGTGTTGCAGGAGAGCACGCCTGTTGAGAAGTGCTGTCCTAGATGGTTTCAATCTAGATGGTTCTTAAACAATTCTCCATTTTGCTCCTGCAAAATAAATAATCTCATCTATCCGCCGACATTATGGGTTTCTTCGCTGGTTTTTTTTCTAATCTCTTGGAAAAATTAATCTTTAAATTAGTCTAAAAACTAAAATCTACGCTTTTTTATGCACTTATAATACATCAATAAGTAATACAGTTTAGCCTTTGGTATTATAATAATAAGTATTAAATATATTTCTTTTATATTTGCAAATAACATGAATTTTATCTTTTATTCAGAGTTATTTACATACATACAACAAACAAACAAACCCACATGTGAAACTAATAAAAGATGTATTAAAAAATGAACTTTGGTGCTGCCTATATCATCGATTCATCTGACTTGGTGATAAGTCCCGCAGTATCTTTGCTTCCTTGCATTACAAATAACTAAGAGAACTTTGGTTTGCTCCCTAATCTATGACTTTCGCTTTCTGTTCTTTCGGATGAATCCTTTCACTTCTCTGCACAGTTTGAAGCTTTCGCTCAGTTTTGCTCGATACTATCCAAGCCTATTGTCAGTGTGTGTGTGTTTGTATGTTGTGAGTGCAATGCATTTCTATTTTGTTTTCTTGTCTTATTTTTTGTCTGGAATTTTCTGTAAATTTAAAAATAAATTTTCGAATTCAATGAAATTAAACATTGGAGAAATTGTTGTTCAAAAGCCACATAATATTCGAAACATTCCTTTTCATGTAACCATTGTTATTTTATTTCTGTTTAGAGAAATTGAAACCTCTAAAAGATTTCCTTTCGGTTATGCAACTTGCTTGAAGCTGCTGTGCTCTTGGTGGAAACTGTCCGTTGAATTGTAAATATATTACAACTGTAAGAACAGTGGGTCCTTAAGTCTTAGGGTCAGTCACTAGCAATTACGTTGAGGTCAAGGATCCTGAAACCCTCCCATTCTTGTAGTATCTATTTCAATATTGTGAGTAGAGTGTTATTTAAACGCAATAAATGAATTAAATCGGTTTGTGCTGGGTGACTAGTAGGGTGGGACGAAAAATAAAAAGTTTTTCAGATCAACTTCTAATAGTTGCCAAAAGTTGTCTTTGGTGATAGTTAGCTTTTGTGCAAAATTTGAGAAAAATTGGTTAATATCTTCAGGGGGCGCTGCGATCGCAAAGTTTTATCATTGCTTTTATCGGGATTTTATGGTTAAAATATGAAAAATAATGCCGTTAGCTAATCTCATTGCATTTTTTTTACTCATAAGATATATTCATGCATTCAAAGCATATGAAATAACTCACAAAAAAATATTTTATATGATACATATTTATATTTCAAGAATTTAAAAAGAAACAAAAACATGAAAAAAGTGATTTTTTTGAAATATAAATATATCATATAAAATAATGTTTGTAAGTCATTTTATATGCTTTTAATGCATGAAAACATCTTTTGAGTAAAAAAAACGCAAAGAGACTAGCTAAAGGCATTCTTTTTGATATTTTAACCATAAAATCCATAACAAAGCTAAGGTAAAACTTTGCGATCGCAGCGCCCCCTGAAGATATTAACCGATTTTTCTCAAATTTTGCACAAAAGCTAACTATCACCAAAGACAACTTTTGGCAACTATTAGAAGTTGATCTGAAAAACTTTTTATTTTTCGCCCCACCCTAGTGACTAGAGTGCCTATCATAATATAAGAAGATTTACAAGAATGCATCTAAAGTCAGGTTACGACATCCGGAGACTGCAGCTTATCAATACTGGGCATCTCAATCTCGACTATTCGATAACTGAGCTGGAGGCAGATGATTAACTGAAGTTGAGATCACCTCTACCCCGGTAGCTAAAACTAATTCAACACACTAGTGAACGTCCGCAAACAATGGTGTGGCTCAACTTGAAAAGTGCTGGTGAAATCTTCAGATGAAATCTGTGATCTACAACCCTTGAGCCAGAGCTAAGGCGGAAGGACAAGCATGTGCCGACAGCCCAGTTGCGACGTCCATAAACAGAAGTTTTACCTTTGCTATGGACCCGCTCATCAGCTTGAAATAGTCAATAACCACAGTGAACGCAGATGCATACTTATTAAAACTGAAATTACCTAGACAAGACACCTAAGAAGACTTGTTGGCGAAGATAGTAGTGCTGAGCTGTATTACTACCATTCATTTTTTCTAATCTTGCTGACAGTCTTTGTTAAGAGAACTTTACGTAGTTATATGTTTCAATTATTTTGTCTTTTTGTCATTGTATGTTGTGATTGTTTTATGCTTCGTGTTACTATTTGTTGTAATCGTCTTAGGTTTTTGTGAAAATTAGATGTTGCAATTGTTTTAATTGTTCAATAAAAAACCTCGAGAGTGCCGTATCAGGTTAAGTCACAACAATGACAGGTTCTGTGGCCCCTCGAGGAGAGGAGTGAAGTGAAGTGAAGTAGTCAAGCTTCACATTTTCCAATTTGCTCAGTGAGATGAGGAATTAAAATTGTGTTTCCCCAAAAGGAAAAAATAATTTCATCACCCAGAGGAGAAGTATGTTAAAAGTCGAGGGCGGGTGGCAATGAGGCATTGATGTGCGAGCCCCAAGCACTAATTTATCGCTTTCCGGACGGCATGCCAAGGGCGGGAAAAACCCCGTCTGGGCCAACCCGAAGCAAAGGCGGGGCCAAAACCGCACTGACCGACCACACTACCCCCTTCTCGCTCGACAGCAGACCATCGCGAGGCATGAAATTATTACTAAAAAAAAAGAGAGAAACAAAAGAGAAGAGATCGTCCAGTTTTTTTTCCCACGCCACCCCTGCTCCGACCAAGGTCTGAAAAGTCCCGCCTAACACTCCCTCTAGTGGACGGAAAAAAAATCACCAACGAATCAATAGGCCCGGTGATTCTGCCTTCCCCTCCTCCTACTGGCATGATAAAGAACTAAACGATGAAATGAGCGCTTTCTTTTTTTTATATTTACCTGTTGTTTCTTTTCCCCCATCTTCTTTCTCTGTGGTGTTGTTATTGGCAAGTGGGTACCTGCTTGAGCGAGCATTACGGTTGTGAGTTCGAACGGGGATCGGCGGTCCGGCGAGAGTGCTTCGAAGTGAAAGGCAGAGCCGACAATTAAAGGGTGAACGGGAAACAATGATCGCCTTGCAGGTAGGAAATTTTCCTTTGTTTCAATTAGTTTATCAAGAACGGAATTTGGGGCATTTTTTTTACCAATTGTTCCGTGGCTAGTTAGCGAGCTAGAGTGTTGATAAGGAGGAGGGGCATTTGATAAGATTTTTCCCTAATTACTTGGACTACATTCCTTACAAAACTAATTCTCAGCTATCAACACAAAATTCCATTATTAGAAAAATAATTTTCTATTTTAGTTTGAGTTGAATCTTTCGAAAGTATTTTGCCTAGTTTATTTTCCCCGGATTTTATAATTTTGACCTTTAGGAAAAATTGGCCAAAATATTAAAAAATACTTGACATCCTTTCTAGTATATCCCTATGGTATCTATTAAGGGATTTTTTGCTGCAAAACGAGCGAATTTCCTAAAACTATTACGTTTTTATTAATCAAATTTATATGATACAGGCTTGCGTAATAAACTTAAACAAGGTTTTGTTTCCCCCAAATAATGTTGCTTGCTTAAGAATTTATTTTACGTAATTTTGCGATAATGGCTATTAATTAATTTCTAATTATGTACTTATAATCTGCTGTAATAATGTAAAGTATAATATCTGTAGTGCACATATTCTATGGACTCACTGTTCAACTATAAGGGAAATAGCGTGAGCCATGTGTGCGTAAGAGAAAATAGAGCGAACGAGCGAGAGAGAAAAAGAGAGAGAGAGAGAGAGAGGATGTACAAATGGATGGATAAAATAGATCATGTTTTAAAGAGACAGTTTGTAATTGTTTATTTGTTAATTTGTTTGCTCAAATCGTAAAAAATCGCAATGTATTATTTTTCATGTTTGATTAACTTAAGTTAAGAGTTATACTCATCTGAAAGACCATTTTGTTTTCCATTTTCCTTTTAATAGCTTTTTTTTTTCGTTTCGTTTTGTTTAACATAGCTAAGAATGACACTTGTGAGGTTAAAAAAATCATCGTGAGGGGATTTTCATTACATTGAAACTTTGTCGTTGTAGACGTTAGAAGCAAGTTTCTAAATCAAAATTGTAGTGCGGTCACAATTTCATTTCTTCGTTTGTGCATCTGCAATTGTTCAATCTAACGTTACGCAAAAAAACACTGCTTTTGTAAGCGAATCGTTTTTTTTTTCTTCATTTATATTTAGTTGGAGTTCAATCAAGAAAGTCACTAAATTCAGAAAACTATTTGACGAACTGCAGAAGTAAATTTTTCACTTTGATATTTTATCATATAAAGTAATAACACAGTTTTAAAAGTTGCATCTGCAAACCCACTGAAATAGTTATCGCTCCTCAAATTATTTTACACTTTTTCATAACGCTCAAAGTTTCTAGTTTGAATTTTGAAGCATACACAGCATATTTCAGATTTAAGGGTTGTTTAAGTAAATGGAATGCATTTCAATGCACTCACGTGAACGAGTGCAATTTTGAAAAGTTTTCTGAACATATTTGATGAATGTTGGCTTCCCCTATTTTGAAATTTTTTTAGCTCAGAAACGTTACTGATTTTTTTTTTTTTTTTGCTGGCAGCATGCTATAAAACTCATCATACTGCAAATAATAACCCTTCTAGGTATCCAAACCGAAACTACTCTGCAGGAAATTCAGATTTTTTTTTTTTTTTGAAGATTTTTCTACATTTTCGTAGATCTTTAGAAGACAGGGAAAATCTGCACAGTTTGTTTTCAATATAATCTGCAGAAAATCCACAAAATTATTTTTTGTCTTATGGTTTTCTCTAAATACTCTGCAGTTTTTTTTTTTTTTTAAGTATGGTCCAAACATGCATAAAACTTTCTGCAGATTTTAAAAAGCTTTCCAGCAGATTTATTTTTGCTGAAACATAACTCAGTTTGTTCTGGTGATGTTTACATTCAACACATTCACTTAAACACACATTCATTACACAACAATTTATTGTTTTACACACTGCAAAACATGAACTTTTGTTTTTACAGTATAATACTGGTAACCAAGGCTCAATTTAAAACTTTAAAATGCACAGTAATAAACTGTAAAACTAGCAATTTTACGGTTTCTTGCTGTAGAGTTCGACATTTTATAGTTTATTAACGCAAAATTTAGCTGTATTATACTGTAAAAGCAACAGTATAATACTGGCAGCAGAGATTCCAGTTTAAAACTGTAAAATACACGGTAACAAACTGTAAAATTAGCAATTTTGCAGTTTATTACTGTAAAGTTAGCATTTTACAGTTTAGAACTGTTAAAATAGAAATGTAGCAGTTAATTACTGTAACATAGCAATTGTTACCTCTAATTACTGTAAAATTAGCAATTGTTACAGTTAATTACTGTAAAATTAGCCATTGTTACAGTTAATTACTGTAAAATTAGCAACTGTTACAGTTAATTACTGTAAAATTAGCAACTGCTACAGTTAATTACTGTAAAATTAGCAATTGTTACAGTTTATTACTGTAAAATTAGCCATTGTTGCAGTTAATTACTGCAAAATTAGCAATTGTTACAGCTAATTACTGTAAAATTAGCAATTGTTACAGTTAATTACTGTAAAGTTAGCAATTGTTACAGTTTATTACAAAAAATTAGCTACATTATACTGTAAAAACAACATGCATTTTTTAGTGCAGCACCATGATTTTTTCGTAAGTCATCACTAACAAAGAGAATCACTCTTTCAGAAAAACTTCCTGTAATATCCGTTACATCTCATTGAACCTTAACCACATCATAAGACGCCACCACAGCCACCAACAGGTAGTAATCCTTTCGGATAAAACCCTTAAAATCCTTCCGGTTGTCATGGGAACCACAATCATCTTGTGCGGGAGTGGCCCATGATCACGCCCTAATTGACCACTTGCGGATTTTTGATCCGCATTGTTATGTGGGATCGAAACCGCAATGTCCGCATCTGAAGTCATACCTATTAGAGATGTGTTTGATTACGGGATGAAGCCACGTGGCGGTGAACTTGAAAAGTACGAAATTGTATTAAGTTTTATATTGAAACTTAATATAATTTAAACATAATATATTTTTAAGACCTTGTTTGGAGCATTCTGTTCAGTTTTGGTCTCCTTACCTTAAGAAAGATATCAATTTATTAGAAAGGGTACAGAGGAGGGCTACCAGGTTAGTTGATGGATGTTCTAATTTAGCCTCTTCAGTCCCGATTTTTCTCAACCTTGAATTTCAAGTTTTAAACCTTTGTTAGGTCTGAATAATACCTAGAAAAAAATAGGGGTTGATGAAAAATAAATGCTACAATCTTAGATTTTATAATGCATAGATTTTTTCGTTATAATTTGCTTTGAAACCAAATAGGGTAAGTGCTCCAGTAGTTGGCCAGTCTCCAGTAGTCGGCCACAATGACATAAAACTCCTCATAAATAGTACATTTTTAATTCAAAATCAGATATGACGCAATCACACATTCATGTACGTATCCTCAATCATCAACCAGTGGCAGTTAAGTTTTGGGTACTTTGTTTGAAATAGTAATGAGTCATTTCATTTTAAATGGTGTGCCCGTCATCCAAGATTGCGATACTGCTTATTTTTCAGCTAAAATGATTCTGTGGCCGACTACTGGAGCATTTACTAGTGTTGACAACAGCTTGAATTTTAACATAATTTTTTGTAAATTTCTGAAATAAGTAGGTGATTCACTACTAGAAAGGTTCACTCTAAAGTTTTACCTTGTTTTTGTTGCTGTATTGATAGCTGAAAGTTCTAGGTCAGCCAAGATCAACAAAAGATCTCTTAAATGGCCGACTACTGGTGCTTTTACCCTATATACAGAAACTTGGAAATTATGTGCACCTTTAACTGGGACTGAAGAGGTTTAAGTATTGATTCCAAGTTTAATATGTCTAGTCTTTAGCGAAGGAGAGCCAGAGGGGACATGATTCAGTTATTTAAATTTACTGAATTAGATATTTTGCATGGAAAGCAGGACAAGGAACATTGTTTTAAGCTTTTAAAACCTCATGCTAACCTGGAAATTAGGAAAAATAACTATTTTAGCAGGGTAGCGGGAACTTGGAACAGTTTACCGGAAGAGGCGGTAAGAGGGGGGACTATAATTTGAATAGGACAAGCTTAGCTTGGCCCAGAGCCTGTTATTAGTCGTCGCATTTGTATTTGTATTAAAAAAATATGCATGTGATTGTGGAGCAAAGTGTAATTATGAGGCAAGTAAAATGGTGAAACAATGGCTTTGTTTTTAGCGTTACCTACCTGGTAACGTTTTAACTACATTTTAACGCATGTAGTCTCCCAAGTAGCATCAACTCATCGGATTTTGCTCGGCCGATCATCGAACTCCTCGTAAACTGATCCCGTAACGCACGAGGATATCGTTCCGATCAGTATCCGAGCACGGTTTTCGATGAGCTACCGTGATCTTGTATCACCGTGATCTAGCATCAGAAAGCGATTTCCCTCCGATAAACTTTCCCGATAATTCATCGGCACGGGACTGCACTGCTCGTAAATTGCTCCAAATCTCATCGTATTTCGAGCAAAACTCATCGGATTTTGCTGCTCGGATTCCGTTTGGCCGATGAGACATATTGGAGCAATACCCGATGAGATCTCATCGGAATCGATCATCGGCCAATGAGAATTTCATCGGGTTTCGATAAATGACCGATCATCGGCCGATGAGATTATGCTGCTAGGGCTATTCCAAACAGGGGAAAAAAATAATGCACCGTTGAAGGGCCATTCCCCGGAAAAGCCGCCATCTTGTCCCGCACGTGACGCTCTCGTGCATTTCATTAAAAAATAGTGATCTTAAAGGGTAATGAACGAAATTTTGCTGGTTAAGGAATCCTAAACCGGGGTAGGATTTCTTGAGTAAAACCTTTGTTCATTATCTTTTTGAAATTACTGTCGACCCCGCTTAAACGAGTACTGTCGGTTCCAAGAAATATTATTCGATATAACGGGGTATTCGATTAAGCGGAGATATTTAACATTATGTCTATGGCATTGGTTCCGAGATATTTTATTCGTATAAGCGGGGTATTCGTTTATCCGTTACCCGATTAAGCGGGGACGACCGTACTGATTTTTAATGAAATATATGAGCGTCACGTGTGGGACACGATGACGGCATTTTCATGGAATGCCCTGAAAATCAAAGAATGTGATACAACTAACAGTTTTTGAAAAATAACACTCATATAATAATATTTAGCTGCAAGTCAAAAATAATTTTCGCTGTTATAAAATGATGAAACCCTTATTATAATTTTAAATATTAATCATGACCTACTAATATGTGATCGATTCATTCAACATTAAGCTTGCTTTTATTAAAGTGTTTTTTACAGTTAGTCAGGTACAAGCAAGCAAGTAGATGGGGCTAAGTGAATAGTTCATTTTCTTTACTTACTCATTCATTTATTAAAAAATGATTATTCATTTAATAACTAATTCATTTGCATTCCTACTCTTAATAATTCATTCATGTATTTAATCATTATTTATTTTCTAAATCGTTCATTATTTATCTGCTCATTTATTTTTCTCATTAATTAATTTACTCACTTATATATTTATTCTTTTAATTCTTTAGCTACTCATTTTTTCATTCATTCTTCTATTTACTCTCTCGTTTTATCAAAAAATGTTTTTAGCTTTAAAATAGTTACGTTCTAAGATAAACATTTAATACTGCCAGGGAACAAAGATCAGCACCACAAAATATGGCAGACCTTTTCACACCAATGCTCCTAATCACACGAGGCAAACTATTTATTTATACGAAGCTGTTTACACAAAATTATAAGAATCTTTATCATAATTATTTGGACAATCGTAATTAAGGTATGTTCATTAATATAAAGGCAACCTTTATGCCCATCACAGATTTTTTTTTAAAGAATACGTGATTAACCAATTGCACTCCTTGCTACACTGAGTCGTGCAGTACTTCCAAGAGAATTATCACGAACGTTTCTAGTTATGATTCTTGGCCAACTCATTAGCACCGCAGCAATTAAAAAAAACACATACATAGGTAACTAAATAATGAAGTTCAACTAGCAATGAAATATAAGATTTTGGAATAGACAAATTGATTTATTTGCTTAAGCTTAACTTCTTATGCCCTGCATTAATTGGCAAATTAATTTTTATATTTTTTTTGGTCATATTACTTAAAAATGCATCAAATAGTATGTGCACACTGCAAAAAATGAACTGCTGTTTTTACAGTATAGTACTGACAGTCGAGATTCCAATTTAAAACTTTAAAATGCACAGTAATTAACTGTAAAACTAGCAATTTTACAGTTTCTCGCTGTAAAGTTATAAATTTTACAGTTTGTTGTAAACTGTAAAGTTGTAATTAAAATTTAGCTGTTTTATACTGTAAAAACAACACTATAATACTGGCAGCAGAGGTTACATTTTAAAACTGTAAAATGCGCGGTAATAAACTGTGAAATTAGCAATTTTACACTTTAGTACCGTAAAATGAGCAGTTTTACAGTTTATTACTGTAAAATTAGCAATCTTTAAAGTTTATTACTGTAAAAGTAGCTGTATACTACTGTAAAAACAATATCCATTTTTTACAGTGTACAGAGTAAAAAAAATGCTGACAATCACAAGGGCTGAGGCCCTAGAACTGGTACTAGCCGCTAATAAAACTGTTTCCGATTTCTGACGCCAACTGTCGGCTACTCGGCAAAGTACTAGGAATAAGACTTTCAAGTAACAGCAGGATTTCAGACATATCGAATTTATAATATGTACTAAATTATTATACTTCTGAGAACCGACAGGGTATAGCGAGTGAAAACTGAACTAACGGTTGTCGTTCTTTACTGTATATGATAGATTTACTTTGGATGATAAGAATATTTTAGCAGACAATTTATTAAAATTATTTTTGTTTAAGTTTCCGTAAGGGTGATGCGAAATTAGTTTATTTCTGTCTTATATATACCTGCTTTCTTCAACTTATAAGTACTTTAATCATTGAAATGAAATAAAATCTTTGCATATATTATTTTAATCAAATTGCAAAGCTGACAACTGGAAAATTACTTATTTCAGTCCTCAATTTTAAAATGTGGGTGCTGGGCAAGGAAAAATCGAAGGATCAAGCCCATATGTATCCAATTACAATGACAATTTAGTGAAATTGACGTGCATTGTGGTTATTGTAAAAGTGTTTACTATAAATAATTATTTTTAAGAAATAATTAGGTTTCGTCTATGCAGGGGTGCCCACAGGGGGGGGGGGATTATGGCGCAAGTTGCGCCATCAAAATTTGGGGGGGGGGATTTTTTAAAAATAATTTATTTATTTACTTATTTATTTAAATCATTTACTGATTTTTTTAATAAAAATTATTCATTAATTAATATTTTTAATTTAAATTAGTTCTTTTATTTCTTTATTATTATTATTTATTCATTTATTCTGTGTGTGAGTGTGCTTGGAATGTCTGGAAGAGAAAAAAAGGGATTCTGTTCTTACCATAATTAGTACTTTTAGAAAATTAATAATAAATAAAAAAATAAATAAATATTAAAAAGAATAAATAAATAATATTTAAAAGAATAATGTTTTAAAAAATAAATAAAATAAAAAAGAGAGATAAAAATAAAAATAAAAAGCACAAGAGGATTGTAAAAAATTTGGGGGGGGGGGGGGGGAATTTGTGCCATTGAGCTTGGAGGGGATAGGCACCCCTGAGTCTATGCAGCAATAAGGTTAGGATATATTTCGAAACAGCATGCGTTTTACAAACTGAGGAGCTCAATCAAAATAAGAATACTATTTGATTCAGATAAAATTATCTTTACGTACTGAATTTTATTTAAATATCACAGAAACTTTTTTGTGACACGTAATAGAAGATTATGAGTATAACCATTAATAATATTCTGGAAAAAATCGACTTATGCTGAATACAAGTAACAAAAGAATACTTATTCTTATCCTGCGTCATTTTGAAAAACAATGAAGGACAAATTAAACATATATCGTAATTGCATAACTGCGCACAATAACAATTACTTGTAAATATTTTTTTTAGCAATATCTTTAATTATGTCACTGTAAACCAATTTTTGGAGCAAAAAAAAAAAAAAAAAAAAAACTCCCAATTTATCACAATGAATATTTATGTAAGATGGGTTTTTTTCTTTGTTCTTGAAGTACATAGAGTTTATGAGAGATCAGTCAGAAGCATTTATAAACATTGTACCCATTAGAACTGACCACTAGACAAGGTTGGCCGCATCGAGCAATATTAATTTTTAATTTGTTTGTTTTAAAAATAAAATTTATTGCTGTAGACTATCGACTGATATAAAACAAATTTCAATTGAAGAATAACGAAGCGAATTTTGTAAAATTACGAGCTTCATTTCCATGCATCCGTGTTCAATGCTAACGATGTTCTTCAGATTTTTTACAAAAATTAAACTACAGATGATGTAATGATTTTGAGAAATAATGTTATATAAAATGGATCATAATCAACTCTGGTAATTTTTTCCTTAACGCAACTGGGTTTTAAAGAAACTAAGAAGGGATTTTGTACACAGCATGCCTATCTTTTCTACATTACGTAAGGACTAACGGTAATAAGATGAAAAGAAAAAATATAATGCCATAAAGCATTGAATAAAAAGGAATAACTGAACACGCTTTTACGTTTTTTGAATACTAATTTTCAACGTGATATGCAAACGAATGCGAAATGTTGTTTAATGGATCTTGTTTCCAGCTTCTCTTCTAGTCCTAATTTAATACTTAAATAACCGTCTAAAAATCCCTCTGACGAGTTATGCTTTAGATGCTGCATTTATGCGGAGATGCTTAATATAATCGGTTCATATTAATTACTTTTTAAATATATTTTTGAAAATGAAAAATAACATCCTGTCTATAGTGTTAGCTGAAAGTATTTTTTAAAAAAAATATGTAATTAAAATTTTAAATTGATTTACGAATTTCATACTTTTATTTCGAATTAAATTAATTAGCGTACATACGTGCTTTTGAACATAAACTAAACTAAAAAGAAAAAGAAAAAAAAGAGCTGCAATATTACTAAAAATCTGGGATTGTAGCTTAAACATAGACAAAAACTTTTCTAGTGACGATATTACTTAAGTTGAAGCTATTTCGTTACAACGTTACTTACGAAAAAGCTATGTCATAACTACACAGAAGGAAAAAAACTGCCTCTGCAAAACCTTTGGTAACTGGAATTCCACAACTTTTCTTGTAACGATGACGATTAGTTTTTATCTAGTAACGATTTGTAAATAAAACTTTTTTTTTTAATAAAATTGACAGCATTACTAAGAAGCTGTACCATTACTGTAAAAAAATTACGTAAATCAGTTTTTTGGAGATTTTCTAGGACCACTACAGTTTTTTTATATAGTATATTAATTTATTATATTTTCAATATCTAATTGCAACAGTTTGTATTGTAAAATTAGGCAATGTAAGTCCTAGCGGTACCTCGGGACTTAGCTTCACTGACTTTATAAGCAATGGGATCTTATAACCGATTCACATACACATTTTTCAGTAAATAAACATCTATGCAACTAATCAAATACTTTATAGTACTTAAAATATGTAAAAACTTGCTGACTAATGTGAAGCATTTGCACTAAGCAGAAGGAATGCAAAAACCCTTTTCTTTAAGTAATTTTTTGAGTAACAGCAAAATTGTGAGTTGCTTGATTACTTTTGGCTGATAGCGGTGAAAAATCATTAAACTGATGTCTTGTTTTTGAAACTTGATGAATTATTTCTAAATTATGGAGTAAAAGGCCAGGCCCGTCATTTAGGGGGCAGGGGGGGGGTCAATTGCCCCCCTGACTTTGAGAAATCAATGCATTTACATATAACTGGGCGTGGTTTTTTATGTTTTCCGATGAAATTGCATAATGTTAGTACGCCCCCCCCTGAAAAAGCTTGAAATGAAGGCCCTTTAAAAGGCAATTCTTCCGCCCCCCGTCAAAAGAAAACTTTGAGAAATAATATGTTTGATGAACTCTTGAATCCATTTATCTTTTTATGTTTTGTTTTTACTCGGAGCTTTTCGACATTTTACACAGAAAAAACAATTAGAGATTATTTAAAAAATCAAAATTTCAATCTCCCCCCAAAAAATATTCATACGTGTACCTTTCTGTGTCAAACGCTCTTTCGGTTAATACTTATTGGAAACAAAACTGCCTGTTAAATCAAGAAATAAAGGAATGATTAGTAATTTACATCAAACTATATTTTTCTCTTAATCTGTTTTTTTTTTCTTTTTCTCTTTTGATACGACCGAAATAATTAAAATACAAATGTTTCATTACAAAGCCACATTGGAGATAATTTTTTTCTCCTTGAAAATAATCCCTTTTCCAGTTAGTAGAAATTAATACTGCTTTGAAACCTCAGTAAAATGTAACAAAAAATGAGAGTAGTCATTAAAACGTGCATTAAAAACTATTTATATTTTATTTACTTCCTTTATTAGTTTTATTCATGAGAAAACCAAAATAAAAACAATATTTTGCTTTCAATATTTATCAGAAGTTTAAGAGAGATATCTCTATCTGATACCTTACTACCCTATCTTAAGACTTAATCACGTGGTTTTCTTCTTGTGTCTCACTTCTTAAAAATATGTTGACTTCTGATTTAATTTTCCCTGCTGGTATTCATTAAATTTGACATTCAGTTCTGTTAAATCGGCAATAAAAATAATCTTTGCAGCTAGGATTATCAAAAGGTGAGGACTTCAGTGATGGGGTGCGTTTTCGTAAACAAGCATTCATGTGCATATTTTTTTCCCTCGTAAATTCTCTCCTCTGTTTAGTTGTCATCTTTATCTTAAATTATACATGAGGGCTTGCTTTAACTTTTGCCGCCGCCAGAGTGCTTTGGCATGTAAGTAGCGAATAGGTATCGCAAAGTCAGAAGGTGTTGGGTTTTATACTTATTGCACTGGTAGCAGGAACTATTTTTACTTATTGAGTTTATCTGATTTAATTTTATCTTATCTTCACTAGTGACACTATTTTTACTAACTAAGTTTATCTTATTTAATATTATCTTATCTTCAATAGTGGCACTATTATTACTTATTAAGTTTATCTTATTTAATTTTATCTTATCTTCACTAGTGGTACAATTTTTACTTATTAAGTTTATCTTATTTAATTTTATATGATCTTCACTAGTGGCACTATTATTACTTGTTAAGTTTATCTTATTTAATTTTAGCTTATCTTCACTAGTGCTGCAATTTTTACTTATTAAGTTTATCTTATGAATAGGTATCGCAAAGTCACGCAAAGTCAGAAGGTGTTGGGTTTCATACTTAGGGGAGAGCGGGGCTAAAAGTTCCGATTTTTAATCAAGCTCAAAATTCGTTTTGAAAACTTGGTTCTAGAATAAATATTCCGAGGTTAAAACCTAGTATTATATGTCCCTTTGATATACTAACTGTTTTTTGAGTTGTATTTCGTAAGATTTTTGAATAATTAATTTCATAACAAGTAAAGCCGAAAAGTAACAACAAACCCCGCCTTGGGGCAAGTTGTTCCGTGGATGGGGCAAAATGTTCCGAGATTAACAAAACGATGAATAACGATGCTGATTTCGAATTTAACCACTCTGCGATAAGAATAGCTCATTAAAAACATAATTTGTGAAAAAAAACAATGGTTTATATTAGTATAACTTTATTAAAGGGTTACAAAAATATCGTTTAAATAATTAGCTGTTTTATCGTACTTACTACGACTTTTTTACTTCCTCTTACGTAGCAAAGGAAGTTATTATAGATATTATATATACATCGACCACCCTCGAGTTAATTACGACGATATTTCTCGTGATGTCTGTATGTACGCATGTATGTATGTGCGTATGTATGTCACATAACTTAAAAACTGTATGACGTAGAAGTTTCTACTTTGATATGTAGGCTCTGAGGGAGGTCCAGTTGTGCACCTCCCCTTGTGGTTGCATTTGAATGTTCCCAGGGGGGTTAAACCTTTTGGGGGGGGGGGTCAGTATTGATTTGTAGACACAAGTGATATGATTTGGCGCGATCACTAGGCGATATATCGCCAAGCTTTTGGTCACCAAGTGTTTGACGCCAACTTGGCGACATATCGCCATGTTGGCGAGGAAAAATGATTTCTTGACTTCCGGTACAATTTGGCGCTGTTGGCGATATTTTGAGAAAAAAACCGATGAATGATGTTAAAATCGGCCATATGTAAAAAAATTAATCATTGTAAAACTCTTTTTTTTGCATTGTTTCATGTCAATCTAGGGATGTAAATGTTTTATTTGTTGCGCTATTTTAACACTGAAGGCATCTACTAAGAAAAAGGAAGTAGTGTGGGGTCCATAACAGATTTTTTGTGCTGGATGCCGGCAAAATATCGACTTTAAATATCTAATCGGAAGTTTTAGACGAGCGGCGCTTGAAAAAAGTTTATTCTCAAGGTAGACCGTGCAAAGCCGGGCAACGCATCTAGTAAATAGTAAACTGAAAACCATTTATATGGTAAAATACAGTAATGACAGTGCAACATGTAAAAATTACATATAATAATTAACAGCTTCAACAGCTAATAAGCTAAAATAATTGGTTCAGTCTTCAGTTATAACAGGAATTAAGCTAAAATTTGAAATAAGATCCTCCAAAAATATGATTTTTATATTAAAGTATGAAATATATTTCGATGTCTTTCATAGTTTGCTCTCCGAAAATTTTATATATAATATATATCTATCGGATAGACTAAATATTTCAGGATTTATTTTTGGTGAAAGTGTATCATCTCACTTTCGGTCTTTCACAGTATCATATAATATTTATTTATATGTGTACTTATTTACTGCATCACTGGTACAGATGAATAGGGCAAAAGATTCCTTCGGGATACTTGCTAATTTTTCTAGGGCAAGTTGTTTCGCGGAACAACTTGCCCCCAAAAAAGGGAACAACTAGCCCCAAAAGCACATGTCTTTAAAACATCAAATTATAAGTTAGGTAACGAAACGTAAATGGTTTCAGCGCATGGTATTAGGGTGCACAATCTATCTTCATAGAAAAATGCCAAAAAACTTAACAATAACTATTAAATTTTGGTCAAAAGACCAAAAACACCAAAATCAAAAATATTTACTTTCGTAGATCAGTAATGCACGTGCTCGGCTTTTAATATACCGAACGCCACTGGGCTGGCTAAAATAGCTGCCATTTGTGCGCTATAACATTCTATTTCACGACGTATTGACAAAATACATTTATTTTTTTTCTTAGCTGAGCTATTTCAAAGGGAACAACTTACCCGCGGAACTTTTAGCCCCGCTCTCCCCTACTGCACTGGTAGCAGGAACTATTTTTCCTTATTGTTTTTATCTTATTTAATTTTATCTTATCTTCACTAGTGGTACAATTTTTACTTACTGTCCGTTTGCGTATTGTGCCCCTGGCAACCACGAACTATTCCATTTGAAAAGGGGAAGATAGGTTTAGGATGCGCACTTCCCGATGTAGTCCGGGAGCTAACTGTTAAAAATCAATGGAATACTGCAAATCGTGATAAGAAGATGCCACTTGGTAGGAATGTTGCTAATGGCTATACAATGAAATTAAGACCCAGAGGCACTTTCAAAAACCGTTTTAATCCAAGATGGCGGCGTTTTTCAAAATGGCGGCCTATGCTACTGTTTTTGCAATTTAACTCACACAAAAGAGGTTTTTATATCAAATTATATGTTTTTCAGGCCAAGGATTTCATTTAGTATGTTGAAAAAAAAGCTAAATGTTCATTTTGATGTTTATTTTTTTATTTATTTTTAAGAATTATATTGTTTACGAGAAGACTACATGTAGTATCCAAAATCTTTTAGAAAGTTAGCCAAATTGCGACCAAAGAAATTAAACTGGGAAACCTGGTGCGGTGGTAACGTAACCATGCTCAAATTAGTCTCCTAAGAACTCCACACACATCTCCCAGCGGTGCTGCTATTGTTAGAAGCATTCCGAGAAGGCCCGTTTAGTCTGTGGAGTTAGCGACAAAAACAGCCGAAATATTTCACTTCCGGATACCAGTGTGAAATTTGGTACAGAGCTTATGTACATATATAAGAACAAAAAACCGCCGGGAGACACTTGATCAGGGGTCATGAACTCCCGTGATGACGTCATCAAGATGGCCGCTTTTACAGGTAAATACCTTCGTTTAATTGCTTAAAACTCCATCATAGATTGAAATATTGCAAAACTCAAATGTATCATTTGAAAGCTCTTTGAAACAGCTATTTGGAAAAATTTAATTTTTCTTTCTGAGGTCAAGGTCCCACCTTTAATGACGTCATCAAAATGGCCGCTTTTACAGGTAAATACGTTTGTTTAACTCCCCCTAAAATTCCATCATAGATTAAATATTGCAAAACTGAAATATATCATCTGATAGCTCTTTAAAAGAGCTATTTAGAAAGATTTAATTTTTCTTTCTGGGGTTAAGGGCCCACCTGTAATGACGTCATCAAAATGGCCGCTTTTACAGGTAATTACATTTGTTAAACTCCCCCTAAAACTCCATCATAGATTTAAATATTTCAAAACTCAACTATATCATCTGAAAGCTCTTTAAAAGAGCTATTTAGAAAGATTTAATTTTTCTTTCTAAAGTCAAAGGCCCACCTGTGATGACGTCATCAAAATGGCCGCTTTTACAGGTAAATACGTTTGTTTAACTCCCCCTAAAACTCCACCATAGATTCAAATATTGACAAACTCAAAGATATCATCTGAAAGCTCTTTAAAAGAGCTATTTAGAAAGATTTAATTTTTCTTCCTAAGGTCAAGAGCCCACCTGTGATGACGTCATCAAAATGGCCGCTTTTACGGGTAAATACGTGTTATACATTTTCAATTTAAAATTGTTATAACTTTTCAACTGTTTGTCTTAGACGATAAAACCAAGCACTATATAATAGCTCTTTTAAAGTGCTTTTGGATGATATATTTCAGTTTTGCAATATTTAAATCTATGATGGAGTTTTAAACAGTTACATGAGCCCATTTACCTGTAAAAGCGGCCATTTTGATGAAGTCATCACAGGTGGGCCCTTGACCTCAAAAAGAAAAATTAAATGTTTCTAAATAGATCTTTTAAAGCGCTTTCAGATGATATATTTGAATTTTGAAATATTTAAATCTATGATGGAGTTTTAGGGGGAGTTCAACAAACTTATTTACCTGTAAAAGCGGCCATTTTGATGACGTCATTACAGGTGGGACCTTGACCTCAGAAAGAAAAATTAAATCTTTCCAAATAGCTCTTTCAAAGAGCTTTCAAATGATACATTTGAAATTTGCAATATTTCAATCTATGATGGAGTTTTAAGCAATTAAACGAACGTATTTACCTGTAAAAGCCGCCATCTTGATGACGTCATCACGGGAGTTCATGACCCCTGATCAAGTGTCTCCTGGCGGTATTTTGTTCTTATATATGTTCATAAGCTCTGTACCAAATTTCACACTGGTATCCGGAAGTGAAATATTTCGGCTGTTTTTGTCGCTAACTCCACAGACTAAACGGGCCTTCTCGGAATGCTTCTAACAATAGCAGCAACGCTGGGAGATGTGTATGGAGTTCTTAGGAGACTAATTTGAGCATGGTTAGGTTACCACCGCACCAGGTTTCCCAGTTTATTTTCTTCGGTCGCAATTTGGCTACCTTTCTAAAAGATTTTGGATTCTACATGTAGTCTTCTCGTAAACAATATAATTCTTAAAAATAAATAAAAAAATTAACATCAAAATGAACATTTAGCTTTTTTTCAACATACTTAATGAAATTCTTGGCCTGAAAAACATATAATTTGATATAAAAACCTCTTTTGTGTGAGTTAAATTGCAAAAGCAGTAGCATAGGTCGCCATTTTGAAAAACGCCGCCATCTTGGATTAAAACGGTTTTTGAAAGTGCCTCTGGGTCTTAATTTCAATGTATAGTCCTAAACAACATTCCCACCAAGTGGCATCTTCTTATCACGATTTGCAGTTTTCCAACAGTTAGCTCCCGGACTAATGCCTTTTTGTTCGCTCGCTACTTCCTCGTTGCATCCCCCCCCCCTATTTCGAGAAAGTCAGAAGAGAAAGGCGCTTGCGCAGATGCGACGGAGGTCTCGCGAA
Organism: Uloborus plumipes; assembly: GCA_038373865.1. Taxonomy (NCBI): domain Eukaryota; kingdom Metazoa; phylum Arthropoda; class Arachnida; order Araneae; family Uloboridae; genus Uloborus; species Uloborus plumipes. Next base: position 22,894 of record JAXGGA010004837.1, read on the forward strand.
AAAATATTAGACAGTATTAAGTTTATCTAATTTAATTTTATCTTATCTTCACTAGTTTTTACTTACTAAGCTTATCTTATTTAATATTGTCTTATCTTCAATAGTGGTACTTACTATATTTACTTATTAAGTTTATCTTATCTTCACTAGTGGTACAATTTTTACTTATTAAGTTTACACATTTAATTTTATCTGATATTCACTAGTGGCACTATTATTACTTATTAAGTTTATCTTCTTTAATTTTATCTTATCTTCACTAGTTTTTACTTACTAAGCTTATCTTATTTAATATTGTCTTATCTTCAATAGTGGTACTTACCATATTTACTTATTAAGTTTATCGTATTTAATTTTATCTTATCTTCACTAGTGGTACAATTTTTACTTATTAAGTTTACGCATTTAATTTTATCTGATATTCACTAGTGGCACTATTATTACTTATTAAGTTTATCTTATTTAATTTTATCTGATCTTCACTAGTGGTACTATTTTTACTTATTAAGTTTATCTTATCTTCACTAGTGGACTTAATTGTACATACTTTTCAAAGATTTCTTCATTTAACATTCTATAAAGCATTGTTAGATTTATTTATTTAACTCAAATCCTTTATTTATAACTTCTTTAACATGTACGTATTCATTTCATGTTAATATTATGTATTTTTTTATTTTAAATTATTAAACAATAGCAAATGTTGCAATAACAACAATATAAATTCACAATGTTAAACTAATATTCACTTATCAATAATAAATTAATTAAGACAGTATTTTGTAGGAAATCTATTAATTGTGTAAATAAATCAAAATTCGTTTAAAAACGATTTTCGTTTATAGTTTGCATTGAAAAATGGAATAAAATAAAGGTAATATTCACATGAAATAAATACATACAAACTAGAAAGTTATAAATAAATGATTTAAGTGAAATAAATAAATCTAATAATTCATTATACGTTGTTAAATGATGAACTATTTAAAAAATTGAAAAATGTCAAGAATTAAGTCCACTATAGAAAAGTATCAAGCATAAGTTCAATAAATGTAGTGTATAAAATTCTTAAAATTAATGCTTTTTATCGGCTTTTCAGTGCAAGCGACAACTAAAAACAGAATTAGGGCAATGTGAGACAAAGTAAAGTAGCAGGGTAAAGTGCATTTGTAGGATATTTTACTGTGCCAATGTCTATCTAGAGACGTATAAGTGAACAAGTTTATTTAAAGGGCTAAAACGCAACATAGGTTCTAATGAGAGAGTGAATAAGAATGTTTCTATGGAAAAAGGACATATTACTACGATTTGGCAATAATTGTAACTTACCTATAATGATAAAGGGAAAACAAAAATTGTAGCAAACTTAGTTACAAACTGTTCCCTTTAAAACGATGCATAATAGATAATGTCCCTCTCCGAACTCTAGTTCATGCGAAAAAAATGCCTTCCGTGAGCAATAAAGGCGAAAGATTAAAGAGGAAAGTGAAGAAAAATGCTTATTTTTTAAGGAAAATAAATTAATTTTTTTTACATTTTAGGGAAAATTCGGCGTATAAGTGAAATATTTATCTTTAGAGCGACGCATAAATGAATGATACTGTCATTATTTTGCTATGGAATGTGCTGGGACCCTTTAAAATCGTCGTATAAGTAAAAAAGCGCATAAATCAGGCGGCGTATAAGTGAGAGTTCACTGTAATTTCTTAACCCTTTATGTCCCAGATAAATTTATCAATGAATTTTTATGTTGTTTTTTTTCTGGGGGGGGGGGGTCCAAAAAACATTTTTGCCGAATAAAAAATTTTTGAAATTCTTGGGGGTCTAAGGCCCCCTACGAATTCAAGAAAACTATTTCCGATCACAGGTACCATCTGTCGACCTCTCAGCGAAGTAGAAGGAGCGATACTCAAAAGCTTCAGCATGATTCCAGCCATTTGGGATCCATAATACTAAATGAATATAAACGGGACAGCTGAGTCTCGTCGGGGCATAAAGGGTTAAACATATATACTAGACAGCAACTTAACTTGACACTGAACGTCACTACGGGCGGAGCCAATAAGAGCTCACAAGCAGTTAGCGATCTCCTCTCATTCGCCAAGTAGGCTGTGACGTTTTATCTAGCTCGTTTTTCATAGGCTAACGTCACGCAAACGTCACGCTGACGTCACGATGTTTTTGTCAAGAAACGTTGCAGTGTAGTATAGTTGATCTTAGTCAAAATAAATAAAAATAAATTAAAAACATAGCTCCAAACATTAAGGAAAATAATAACACGAACTGTTTACAAAATTTGATCCACATATTTTAATGTTTTGAGGTTTATCGAAAATATTTTTGATTATTACTAGATTTTTTTTAATTAACCTCCATTTTAACTAGTCTTTCCCCCAGAGCTCAACTGCTATTACAACCACATATTTGCTATTTATGAGTACATGCATAATATCTAATTTTGATGAAGGGTTGGATCCGGTAAGTGGGCCACTGGGGTAAGTGAGCCACCCCCCTTAAAACTGAAACACGCATATGGTGTTCATAATTTTTGAAAATGATCATGGTATATTTCATTACAATGATTGGTTTTGCAGAAATTTGGGTTTCATGGAATTTTTTTTTTTAGATCAGATAACTGATGTCAAAAAAATTTCCCAAAATATTTTTTTTTTTTTGCGAGTTCAAGCAACATTTTTCAAAGAAGTGTTTCAAGGTTAGTTTTTATTATTTTTTCTATGTTCATTAAGTTTTCTTGCAGAGTTTAACATGGAGTACACATTGCAATAGGAATTTTTACGCAAAGTATTATTAATAAGTATTTAAGGGAGGGAGTCCCACTTACCCCGTAGTTTTTCCTTATTAGGGTAAGTGGGTCCCTTCACTGTGGGGGAAGTGGGCCCCCTCATAGTAAAGATGATTTCAAAATGAAAAGCAGCTCTGATGAAGTAAATTCTAAGATGAAATGAAAAATAATGATGCAGATCTAGAAAGAATTGATTCTTTAGCTACAGAAACTGCAAAAGCTTATAACTACGTATTTGGGAACCTTGCATCAAAGAAAATATAAAGAATTATGAAGTTCTAACTGATGAATATGATACAAATGAAAAAGTGCTGCTAAATTTGATAGAAAGAATAGAAATAGCTACACTTTTTATTGGTTTTATGCAAGTGATGTTAGAATTATAACTGAGGATGAAATGATAATGTTTCTCCCTCAACAAACTGTAAATATACGCTGCCATTAAGTGTTTCCATTTTTTGTCAACCTATATATTTTTTCTTATTTGACCAAAATTGATCTTCATCAACTCTATTATGCTTGTTCAACACTAATTTATATGTAAAAGCAAAAAATATGCTTAACGGCTTTTAATGAATTTCACAGACACAATTGTTTTGTATTCCGCTTTATAATTTTCTGTCAGACACATTTAAATGCAATTAGATATCTCGTTAATAAATAAATTTACAAAAAAGTATTTCCTAATAAAATATTACATACTTTATCAGGTAGGACATGCAAACCCCTTTTTTAGATATGCTCACTTTAAATATAAATAAATGGGGGTGGCCCACTTACCCCTTCCTAGGGGGTAAGTGGGCCACCCACGTCATTTTTAAAGAATACGATAGTTAAAAATATTTAAAGCATTTTTTTAGGAAATGATGCTGAACCTGTGTTTATTAATAATATCCAAGATAAAATAAGTCAACAAGTTTAAACTTTTTTTAACTTTAAAACTGTTGTATAAGGCTTTGAAAACTAACTGTTCTAAAAAGGGGGGCCACTTACCCTAACCAACCCTAGTTCATTGTATTCATGTGTAATTGATAAGCTAAAGACGAAAGCTTTATATCAGCTAATCATGAAGGTAATTTCTCAATTGAGCAACTTATTATTGAACAGCATAGGATTCCTGTTCCACAATGCAATCTTCTACGTATTAGCAATGCACTCTCGTTTCATGACATGATTAATCAAGATATTTACAACAAATTGTTTAAACCGTAATTGCATTTCGCCTTAAAAAGGCACCCAAATATATAGGATTACTAAGAAAATTGCTCTGTTAATAAGGTAAACAGCTCAAAGGGGGTAAGGAGGGAGGGAGATGGGGGCTTACCACTTTCTCCCGTACGTGTTGAAAAGCGTTGAAAGAGAAGAAAAACACTTCCTGTCAAATTTGCTTAGAACAAATGAGAATTATAGCCATAAGCATGGAGTGCAAGACGAAAAGAATAGAAAAAAAAAGGATCTGGCTTTTTAGCGGCTCCTTTGTACCATAATTACAACGCGGGCGAATCTTCGCGTTCTATTCCCCCTTTTTAGAGAGCCGAAGTTCGTGCCTGGGAGGACTGTCCAGATCGAGCGAGAACTGTCCATTCAGTAATTGGCACAATTGGCACAGGAAGAGGGCTGGGACCGCAAGACGCAATAGTGACGCCGTGGAGCAAAGGGAATGGACTTCGTGACGCCATGCGCCCCCTCATCCGGTGGGTTGTTAGGAAAATAGAATGTTTTTTTTCTTTTCTCCGAAAACATTTAAACCGTTTGATTCTATTCACTGCAAAAAAAAAAGTGTAAGGTTACCATAGATAACTGGTGTAACGTTACATAACTTCTGGAGTAAGCTGTTCGGATTTTATGGAAACTCTAATTGTTTGTTTTGGAGGAAAGTTTAATTCAACTGGTGTTGAGTTCTACCTACCATAAAAAGGACTGGAGTATTATTCAAAGCGCGTGTGTTAAGACAAGCATCGGCGCAGAGCTCTTGAATTCTTATGAACTTAAGAAAGATGTTCCTTAACCGGTCGAGTGGTTAAACGCGCTTGCTTTGCTCGCTACACGGTAAGTTTGGGGCTCGATCCTATCGTATGCAATTGAAATAACTTACGAATTTGTCAAAAAATGATTGGTAGTGAAAAAGTACGAACCTGATATACATTAAATAAACGAATAATTGAAAATTATCTTCCAGCCAGAACAGAAAGAATGTTCTTTTTCTTTTCTTTTGATGGAGAAGTCTGGTGTAAATTACACAAAAATTGATGAAACGTCACCATGATGTAATCTTACACCAGATATATCGGTTAAGTTACTCCATAACAGTGCAGGTCCATCGTATTTAGGGAGCTATCTAACTGCTACCACCGTATTTATTGAGGAGTAAGGTTACACAATTTTTTTTAGAGTTAAAGGCTTTCAGTGATACGATTACCCTATAAAAGCAGTAACTAAAAATATGTTGCTGCTGTCTTGTGCAATCTAGTCAATTGAGGGTGCCCTGCTTCGCTTTTTCAACTGTACCATCAGTTGGTGTGAAGTCAAACTCCCACCATACACGCATGCCATTCGGACCCATTTTTGGGTGGGCAACCGTTTACAGCACAACACCACATTGACACCTAGAGAGGATAAGGATAGGAGAGCGAAAGTACATCCATGCCCAAGTCCTGATTCGAACTCGGGGCTTCCTCATCAGTGTAAGAGTTTTCTGACCACTGGGTCATTCCATAGAAATATCAACCTCAGCTGAAGAAAAAAAATACCGAAGTGAAAAAAGTATAAATAAATAAATAAATAAATAAAAATCATACAACATAAGAAAGTTTAAAAAATTGAAAAAGTATTGTAATTATCACTGATATTAGCCAGAATAAATAGCTTGTAGTGTGTTTACTGCTTGTTATTCGATGGTTACGCTAGTCACGTTACGGTAGTCACACTCCTTCTTGAGTAAAAAGTTACCCTTAAGATTGAAAAAAAAATAAGATTTAATAAATGTGTTTTATGTTTTTAAAAGCCAACTTTACATATTTTTCAAATATATCATTCAATTTTTAACACTTGCCTAACTTTGAGAAATGTTTGCCTCACAACGTGAGCATTCATTTTCAGTTTTGCAAAAATGTTACGTTAGTCACGCTGCTATTTTGGTTGAAAAAATATCTACTGTCAGTAATTTTGTTTTAAATTCTTAGCAGAAATGATACATAGATATCATGTACATTGTAAATCCACCAGCATAACGAAAAAATATTTTTTATCCTTTAAGTTACAGGTAAAAACAGTTACAAAATCAGCTCTGAACGTTACGTTAGTCATTATAGAATAACCCCACTAGTAATAAAAATAGCAAAAGCAGGTATGAAAAGGGGAAAAATATGAATTTGCTTCTTACAAATCGAAGTTTTCGTTCTTAAAGATAGCAGCTTAAAAATTCTAATGATAGTGTCACAGCATCCAATAAAATCGATTAAATTAATAACGCTGAGTGAAAGTATGGGGCACCAATGACCATGTTTAAACAATAACCAATTTCTAACTGAAGGGCTCACAATCCCAAATTCTAAACAATTATCATGACATTCCATCGAGCATATAATTCTGTGGCTTGGTTCTAAAAGGTCCAATGTCAATTTTTTTTCACACTCTGTGTTATTTACATCAAAAGTTTCCAATTTAGTAAAACTCTAATTCTACAAAGGCCAATGTCTATATAATATATAATAATATATATATTATACATTATATAATATACAGGGTGTCCACTCCAATCGTGGACCAATAGCTAATTTCTAAACCGTTAGAGATAAGCATATAGTTTATTTAGGAAAAAATCTCCAAATTACGAAAGGAATTTTGGGTCTATTCAATATTTTTCAAAAAATCAAATTTTGAAAGAGTTACGAAATTTAAATTTTTATACAGCCCCCCCCAGTCCTATCAATCATACTTAGTAAAACATTCTTGACACTGTAACGTTTAAAACTAAAAAAAAATCACTCTTCTACCACAAAAATTGACCGAGTTATGACGTTTTGAAAAATCAAGATTTTGCATTATTTCATGACGTCATCGAGAGATCGCTTAAGGGACCGTATGCGAAATCCTTCAAAATCTTGATTTTTCAAAACGCCATAACTCTGTCAATTTTTGTCGTAGAAGAGTGATTTTTTTTTTAGTTTTAAACGTTACAGTGTCAGGAATGTTTTACTAAATATGATTGATAGGACTGGGGGGCTGTATAAAAATTTAAATTTCGTAATTCTTTCAAAATTTAATTTTTTGAAAAACATTGAATAGACCCAAAATTCCTTTCGTAATTTGGAGATTTTTTCCTAAATAAACTATATGCTTATCTCTAACGGTTTAGAAATTAGCTATTGGTCCACGATTGGAGTGGACACCCTGTATAATATAATATGTAAAAAATTTCATATGATAAAATAATGTTTCTTTAGACTAACAATAAACCAGGGGTGGCCAACCTTTTTAGGGAGAGTGCCACTATCTGGAGAGAAAAAGCTCAGCGTGCCACATTGTATTTTTCCAACAAACTGAAAATTTTTAAAAAGTTGAAAATAGATTTTAGGTAGGCTGACTGTAATTCTTACTCAAATGAAACATTTTCTCTCGTAAATTTGAGCAATTGAAATCTAAATGACAATGGAGATATAACAAGTCCGAACTTAACAGTTATCGTTAATAAACGCTTTTATAGGTTCTGTCAGTTGGCTTATACTTAAAATAGAAACAAATAACATCAAACATTCTATTCTAAAAATTAAACAGTCTGTATTTAATGTGGTTTATGAGTCTGTATTTTTTTTACCAAGTCTTTAATTTTAGGATTAGTTCTTGAGAATCCAAAGAAATTTAAGTGTTTTGAGTGCTATCAATTAATATTCAACCGTATTTAGATTTTTTTGCATTCATAACAAAAAAAAATTGTTTAGAAGCGTATTTTGAACCAAATCTGCATCAGCACCAGATGGCTTAAGTGTGTAAATGTGAAAAAATTTTGTTGGTAGAAATTTCCTACCTCAGATATTTGATTACCAATGCAAAAGGTCAGTAATTCCGATTAGGATTTCAGAAGGGTAACAAGTAGTGTCTTGCAGAGAAATATACAAAGAATTTGAAAAGATCAGAATTTTTTTTATCATCCTGAAAATCATCAAACTTAACATTGAATGAATACTTAAAATGGATGCAAAATTTTCTCCATATATCATTGGAAAATTATTAAATTTGGGTCGTTACTTTCAGTATTAATTTTTAATGTTTTCTTCTTTTTTCTCGAAAGTAGAGAGAAAGAAAATAAAGTTTCATCATAAAAAAATTTAGATGGGCTATACTGGTTTATGAAACTTTTTCTTAGTAGAATCTTAAATTTAAATTACGAAAGCGCCGGATACAAGAGATGACATAGCTAAATTCAATAGCTATTCATTATTCCTAAGTAGCAAGTCCTCATTGCTTTCCTTCCAGATATTTTAAAAATCACTCTCCCTAAAAGTCTAAAATCTTATGACTATTTTTCCTTTGGTTAGCTATCGCACATTTCAATGAAGGAGTAGCTTGCCATACTCTCCTCTTTCTCCTGGGAAAGTTCACAAAACATTCAGAGCTCTAATTCGTAGTTTGTCAATACAGTGCACTCTACAGGGTCACCAACAGAGAAAAAGTTTCCTTCCTTGGCAAGGAGTTTGTGATAGATAATTCGATGACACTTTTGAAGTTTTTTTCCCAAATTTATTTCGAGTAATGTAACAAAAGCAACTTAAAGGTCTTCATTTGTGTAACCATACCGAATTTTGTCCAATCTGGTTTCTTAATTTTAATTGCGGATTTAACTTTTTTTTAAATATAATTTCATCACCCGTAGCTGAAACTATTGCAGATCAATAATCCATTCTGCAGCATCGAAAGTTTCATTCGTGTCAAGCACAAATATGCTTTACAAAGCATTGTCTGTAACGTCACAGCTTTCGTTGGATGTCCGAATCTAACGCTTAAGTACTTAGCAGTTCAGACAATTTGTAAGCTAGCCTCCTGACACTTAATCGTCATAATGTCATATTATCAGTTTAAGGATTTTAGTTTTTATCAATATTTTCGGGATCGAAATTTTTTCTTCAATTTTGGAATTTTTTCAAAAAGTCTTCGCGTGCCACTCTGTGGCACGCGTGCCGCGGGTTGGCCACCACTGCAATAAACAAATACCAAAAAATAATAATGGGAATCTTAATATAAGAAAATTATAGTATTCTAAAAAATCTCAACTATCTTTCATCGCCTTTTTCTCGAAAATAACATTTTTGACTTAGGCCCTTTTCGAACCAAGCCACAGAATTTTAGTTGCACCTGTTAGACTATAATGATGTTGTCATGATTCAGGTAATGTACTAAACAAAAGCGGCGAGTTCGGATGGCAAGGTGATCCGAATGGAAACGCTTGCAATTCTTGGGGGTAGCTGAGAGATAGCGAGCAGGGGGTGGTATCCCCTAGTTTTTAAATTTTTTTCTCTTTTCAAATTGCTATGTTATGTAATTGCATCACAAATTTCATAATTTTTATTGGTCCTCCATGTTTCTAAAAGTTAGTTTTACGTTACTATATATTTTGACGTTTATAGATTTTGACGTTTTAGTCAAGCAGAAAAAAGCAATAGATGTGAAAAAATACATCTTCAGCAAAAAAAAAAAAAAAAAGAGTCGTGGCAGCACGACATTGCATCAGGAGATTCGTTATCTACCAATCACAAAGACAATAGAAAGATAAGCCCCAATCTACGGCAAAGTGAAGACATCAATCAATCTTGATTGCTTTCAGGGAAACCAAATTACTTAGATTTATTCATTCACTTATTAATTTTTAAAACTATTCTAGAGTGTTGGGATTGGTCACCTTCTAATCAATTGAAGCATGTATAGTTATATTTTTTTAATTATTTGAAAACTTCTTAGGGCACCTTACATTTACTTATAAGAAGTGTATTTATTGACATTGTTACTAATGTTACACCGTTTGAAAATAATTATAATTAAGTATTTGAATTATTTGAGTTATTGAAACTTTTCCTCTGTTCTATTTAAAAAAATCACCCATTAAACCTCGACTTAAAAAAAAGACGATAAGTTTCTATTGAAAATAAAGCAAACGAACGAGCAATAACGTCATGTATTTACAAGCATTTGACAGCCAAGGGGATGTCTCGTCAAATTTTAAAACCGAAAATGATGTGTCAAATCCAGTGTTAGCAATAGTTTTGCAATTCTCAAACAACCTCATATCAAAACCATTGCAGAGATTTCTTTCGACAATCTCTGTAAAAATGTCTTCTCTGTATCGGTTTGAAACAAGAAATTAAGGGTTGAAGTTATAAATATGTTCAATATTAGCTTCAACGCAATTTTGTAATGTGCTTTTTACTTCCTTTTACGTAGTAAAGGAAGTATTGTGATCACGAAAAAAATTTCACTCAAATTTCGGTCTAAATTTTGATTTTGCTCACCTCCGAATGAATGTCGAGTCGTTTTTTCGACCTGTCAGCACGTGCATATGTACCTATCAACATATAAACAGCCGAAAAATCCTTTTCGACCATCCCCGAGTTAATTACGACGAGTTTTCTCGTGACGTCTGTATGTACGTATGTGCGATGTATGTATGTATGTGTCGCATAACTCAAAAACTATATGCCGTAGAAGCTTCTAGTTTGGTATGTAGGCTCTGAGGGGGGTCTAGTTGTGCACCTCCCTTGTGGTTGCATTCGAATGTTCCAAAGGGGTCTTTTACCCCTTTTTTGGGGTAAATCAATGTTAATTTCAATGCAGACTTAAGTGATATGAATTGGCGCGACCACTTGGCGATATATCGCCAAGCTTTTGGTCGCCAAGTGTTTGCCGCCAACTTGGCGACATATCGCCAAGTTGGCGACAAATTTGGCGAAAAAATTTTTTTTTGAATTTGGATTCAATTTGGCGCTATTGGCGATATTTTGCGAAAAATTCACTGAATGATGTTAAAATCGGCGATATTTAGAAAATGAATCATTGTAAAACATTTTTTGCATTGTTTCGTGGCAAACTAGGGGTGTAAATGTTTGAATTGTTATCTTGCTCACTCTAAGCACTATTTTAACACTTAAGGCATCTATTAAGAAATTTAAACGTAAAAGGAATTAGTGTGGCGTGCACACCAGATTTTTGTTTTGTTTTGTTTTGTTTTATACGTTTTATTATTAAGCAATATTTTTTGCAATTTCAAACTTCAGACTCAAACATTATTTCTTGAAAGTACCATTTCCTAATTTACAGTGCATTTTCTACGAAAAGCTGGTATATGTAATTAATATATTCCTCTCATCTAAGTCATATTTAAGGTACTTTTTTCTTTCCTTTTATGATCTTTCATTATTTTTACAATTTGAAATTTCAGTCGTTGAAAAAGAATTACTTTTATTTCTAAATTTACACATATTGTTCCTATCTGCAATCGAAGAAGCTATTGTAATGTGTTTTAGTGTTGTTTTAGTACATCATTTATTTACAATTAACGAAAGTTACTAATATTTCTGCAGCAATACAACTTTTCGACATTGATCCAATGAAACAAGAACAATGCGAATAAGGAAAGGATGACGTAATATTTTTCTGCTGATAGAATCGTTTCGACTACACACAAGCACAAAAAACCCTCGTTGTATTTCTTGAATTATTTTTTTTATCGAATCACTAAACTACTTCAATGTCGAACATTTCTCCCTTTGCATATTAAAATTTTGCTGCCATTCTAACAGAAACTTATAAAGACAAATTATTAGTTTCAGAAGTATTTCTAATTCATGTATTTAAATACATGCCAGCAGGGCCGGATTCAGCATTAGAAACGTTCCGTGCGGAAGCTAAACATTGCGCCCCTATTGAAGCTCAATATAAGAATACCCCCTCCCCTCAAAAAAAAAAAAAAATCTTTTAAAAATTATTAAACAAACACAGGCCCGTGCTGGGTGTCTTGGGAGGGCGGTGACAGATGATGAAAAGGGCGCCTCCATACTAAGGGGCTGTGGCGTATATAGAGAAAAAATTCGGGAGGGCCCAGTTTGCACATTGTCCAAACACACAAACATTTGAGTGTGTTATAAGTCTTTTCTTGCTGACCCCTCCCCCTACACACGCGTTTTTCTTGTGCGTGTGTGTGTGGTTTTTTTTTTTTTTTTTCTTTTTTCTTGTTAATTTTTTTTTTTTTTTCTTTTTTGACTGACTTTTATTGGGGTGGGAGTATTAAGAGAGTTCAATGAAGTCTTTTAAGTAGGGTAGAATTTTCGTAATTTTAGGGGGATCCGGGGGTTCCCCTCCCCCCCCCCCCCGGCGAAATTTTTGAAAAAAGTTTTAAAATTCTGCATTTTGAGCACATATAAGGGGCAATTGCGACTTAAAAAAGAGGCAAACAAAAACCTTATAAATATTCTGCATTCCTTTGCAAAGTAAGATCAATCAAATTTTTTATTTCTTTTGTAGTATAACAAACGATTGACATTAATCGACAGAGAGGAAGACAGAGAGGAGAAAAGATTAACATATCATCACTTGCTTACATCGGTTTTCAGTATAGTTACCTAATAGTTTACAATCAATTCCCGACTCGCCGACAGACACAGCACTTAATGTAAAATGACCGATAGTATAAAACGCAAACAATCCTTTGAAAGATATATTTATATATAAGAGATTTAAAAAATAATAACGAAAGAGTAATATTCTGGCCATTCAGTTAATTTATAGTTTGTTTTTTTAATAAGACATACAACTGAAGCACTTTTTAAGGAGTTTGAAAAAGGTATTTAATGATTTTGAAAGACTCTAGAACAGGTAAAGTTATTTAAAGTATTTCATTTGCACTTTCCAATCTCTAACGTTTTAATAGTTGATCGGACAGTCTTACGAAATTGTTAAAACTTTGAAAGACACACCTGTTTTAAGTTAAAAATAGATATTAAAAAATATTTCTTCAAACGACAATTTCTTTTTTAATCAGAAGTACCGCAGAAAACGAAAAAGAATAAAGGTAGTGTAATATTTTTTCTCGTACTTAACATTATTAGTAAAGGAAGCAGTTACAAAGGAACTTCAAAAATACTAAATTCGATATTTAATAAATTTATAAAATTAATTTGGGAAACGTGCTACAAAAAATGCTGGAACATGATTTTTGCATTTCGCAAGAGGATTTTTTTTTTAAATCAAGGAGCTGAATTCCGGGCAACTTGATATACCTCCCCATCCCCTCTCTATTTAGGATAGAAACTTTAAAATTCAAGGTTTACAGTTACATTTAACGAAATATTTTCAAGCATTTGGATAAACACTTTTTTGAAGTATTAATATAAAATGACTATTTATTTTCCAGGATTAAGGGGACCCCAATAAAGCGGGGGGTCTGTGAACGTATACGTTTTTGTGTTTTTCTTTTTTTTTGATTGAAGCCATGTTTCGCTATTAAAATCCCTCGAGGGTTACAGATGCTTAAAAATGAGGACCAACAAAATACCATCTTAATTGATTCAGGGCTGCCAAGAAGCAATCTCCGCCTCTTCGGAAAGTAGGGCCGCGGCCCGTAGTGGGGTAGAATTTGGAGTGGTGTTAGTTTTATAGAAGAGTGCCCGCCGACCAAACTGTCAAGTAGCTTGCATTAATTTGAGAAAGAGAGCAGGAAGTGCTAATAAGAGTCTTGTTTACAAGTATGTTTTACAGCTAATGAGAATTTAAACTATCAAACTTTGTTTTACAAAATTAGTGGAAAAACTTCAGTAAACAAATAGTTATAAAATTAAGAAGAAAAACTTCATTCTTTTTTTTTTTCTGCCATTTTAAATTTGAAAAAAGGGAGAATTTTTTTCTGTTTTACATCACAAAACAGTTTGGATTTCAGGGGGGGGGGCGCCCCTTCAGCCCCCATCTGGACACGGCCCTGGGCTGTGACGTTGTCCAAGATGGGGGGATAAGGGGTCATACCCCCCTCCTTTTATGCAGCAACATAATTATATGTGAAAATACATGGGTCTGAAATCGCGCTTTTCGACCTTTAATTTCGAAAATTTTCAGACGATTTATCCCCCACCTCCTTATTAAACAAAAAAAAAATCATACGGCGATTTCCCTGGATCGTGTGCCCGCAAACCTCATGCGCACGCCCCGTACCGCCCAGCCGGGGCTGCGTGGGTGCGGGCGCATGAGAATATTTGGGAGATTGCTATGGGAGAGCGGGAATTATGAATTTGCCGAATAGAACTCAAATATTGCAGAATGATAAAATACGGTATGATGTGCACATAAGTACATCTGATGAAAAGGGGCATTCGGACATTTTATAAATGCAGTATTACAATTATGTCTTCAAATTTGCCGAGTAGTCAGACAAAATTTGTCGAATAAGGAATGTTTTCAGGTGGTTGCAGCGAAAACCCCTAGAGGCGTCATCTCTTAGGAAGTAGCTGCTGGGACGCCACTTTAGCTAAAAACCATTTCTGCCATAAAAACTTTTCAAAATGTCTGCGTAACCAGCACTGTCCATTTCCCCCTTTTTATATTTTCTCTAAAACATTTTTATAAAATACGGTTCTGCTGGCTAGTTATCTCAAATTACAGCAAGAGGAAGCCAGGGGGAATGGGGATAGTCTTTTAGCACATAATGAACTACGTGTTAACATCAACAGATGAAGCATAGATGGCAAGTAGCGTACGTGACTTAGGTGCGCCCCTTCCAGCAAGATTTGTAATACGTCCCCCATTCCTTCAATAAATACAAAAAGAAATCAGAGGGCTATTTTCCTGGATGTGTGCCTACAAACCTCATGCGCCCCCTCTTCTCAGCCGGAATGCCGGGGGGGTGCAATGTAGCCACTTACGCCACTGCATAAGTGTAATCATGCTGTGATTCCCGAAAATTCCCAAGTTTTCGACCATTCCTTTGAGCTGATGGGACTTATCGCAGGTCTATATGTTGCGTGTATATGCAGTGTGCAAGCTTATGTACTCAGTGGATCAATTGCTAATGTTCATTATTTTGTGGGAGACATTTAACGACTTTATTAATTGAGGTTATTATCTTGTTTTAAACCTGGTTATCCTGCGCGCGAGATTTACATACAAAAAAGTGTTCACTGTTCTGCGACTAAGCAGAATAAAAACAAACCAAAAACCGGCGAAGGGGTGCGCCGTACAGGACGGGAGCGCATCGAGGATCACGCCTCGGTGCGTCCCGGTGGGGCCAGCACGTAGTGTGCGCTGAACAACCATGATAATAGATGACAGGGATAAACTCTTTTTCATTTCTCTATTGACCCACTTCTCATTGACACACATTCCCATGAGCAACAAATATATTCCGCGAATCGCGAAAAACGATTCACAGAAAGTTATACGAAGTCTACCATGCGAGGAGTCGATAGTTTTTCATGAAACAGTGAGGGCTAATATGGAGCACATAAAACTGGAAAATTGTGTTTTATATGCAGAAAAAGAATAGCAGCAATATGAATCATAACGGTAATCATTCGATCAGGAGTTTGGAGTTCGGAGATTTTCTGACGAAAATTTTTTTAAATTAGCTCAATAGACGTAAATTTAGTAAATTTTTGATGTTGTTTAGGAGGGGATGGTTGAAAATTCTCTTCGGAAATTTTATGAAATAGAAGTATTAAAAACGCGGTTGTAGGTGGATCTTCTTCAATTGTTGAATCTACAATGATTTTTTAAGAGATGGATTCAAAGATTCTCTCACGGAAATTCTCTGAAATTGAAGTTTCAAAAGTGCCGATTTGGACGATAATTGATGATGATGGGAAGAATTTGGTTTGGCGATCCTTAACAATATATTTTAGTAATTAAAGTCCAGTAAAAAACATCTTCGACGATTCGAAAGTTTAGCCCTAAAAACGAATTTTCTCTTGGGGAGGGACTGGGGCTCAGGCGGAAATTTTTGAAATTGAAGTTTTAAAAGCACAATTGTAGGCCATCTTTGATAACCTTATGGAAAAGGATAGAATTCGGGAGCTCATTCTCAAAATTTTTTAGAAATTTGAATTTACAAACATATTTTTTGATGATCTTTGATAATATCGGTATGATGGGGCGAAGGGGTCTCATTCAAAATGTTTTGAACATGAAATTCTTTTAAAAAAATTTTAGGCAATCATTTAAGATTTTGTGGGGCGGTTCGGTGACCTTCTCCAGGAATTTTTTCAAGACTGCAGGTCCTAAACTTTTACACGCTTTTCAATCATCTTAGATTAATCATCATTCTTCAATCATCTTGGCTCTTAAATCAAAATAGTCTAAGGACTGGCTTTACCCCCTTTTTACATTATTTTATTTATTTTGGGGAGTGCCCATAAATCGCATTTTATCTTACCCCCCTTGTTGCATGTCACACTGTTTTTCATAAGCATAATCTCACAACAAAATGCGTGATGTCACATTTCTTGTTCCCCCTTCCCTCTCCCAAACAATTCCATGAAGCCCCCTCAAAGTGTAACATCACTTTTGGTCAACCCCTTTAAATAAAAATGATGCGAGAAACCGTCTGCTAGTTTTCCTCACTGAAATTAAAAACATTTTCACTCTGATGCTTTTGTTGGTATAAAATAGAAATGCCTCCAATAGCAAAAAAAAAAAAAAAAAAATCATTATGGACGTATTTTGCTACCATAACATAGGTCTTTTTTCCGTTTTACTTAATTTTGAATATCATTCCTCTTAAGATGAAGTTTTATTTAGTTTTTATTTAATTTTTTTAAGTTCCTTCAAATTTTTAAAAACACTTGATGGGACTTTTCGTAACAATATTTTAGATCTCTCTCTCTCTTTCTCGTTTTATTTATTTATTTTTTCTACTTGAAACATATTTCACGGCTTGTGTATTTTTCTCTACTTTGCTGTTATACGTTGATATTTTATTATACTGCTTTAAGAATATAAGTTTAAAAAAAAATTACGATTACAATACTTCCTTTGCTGCGTAAAAAGAAGTAAAAAACAATCTTAGATATTTTAATTAAAAAAATAAAATAAAATATGCCGGTTGCACCCACGAATCTAACTTATTAATTAATTAAGTTTTAACTGGGACTTTTGATGTCTTTCCCTTATAATATACTGGATACTTTTTTATTTATAAAAAAGTTTGCAACGTACATCTCCGCGGCTCATGAGTTATCTTGATATGATAGGTTTTTTTTTTAGATGATCTTAAATAACGTTTTCAAACAGCATTTTTTTCTTTCAGTTTTTTATTTAAAAAATAAATAAAATAAAATAAAGCAAAAAAACTTTCTGACACTTTTATTCATTTGTTCATTTTCTTTTTTTCTTTTTAGTGTTCTGCCGGGATTTTCTTATTTTTTATGTGACTAAAATGAGATCAGCAGTATTTGCCCTGAAGAACTGAGGGAGCATATCACTCTTTCACCCGCCCTTAACGAGACCCCTGACGTTAATTCTTCGTCTATTAAAATTATTTTCCAGTCTCTGCAATGAGTCGAAATTACAAAAGAACCAATGTATATTTCTTCGTATATTTGCAGGCTCGACTGGGGTAAATAGAGTAAATGAGCATGGCCTTAGCCCCCTTCATCTATGAGATGAAGAAAAAGCGCACTTTTATTACTCTCTTCTGCATTAATACAATATTGAAAAGATGTGAAAACAACTTTTTTGGATACAAAAGAACATCTGGAATGTTTTATAGGTGCTCGCCCAAAATCGCTTTATTTCAAGTTTTGCTATATTTTTAACACCCCACCCCCTTGTAACTATTTTTGGAGAAGCGCTTTGAAATTTGTTTCGTTATGTATTATTTAAAATATTTATATATTTTTTCTTTCTCTATGTTTTAATTTTTTTTACAGAAACTCAGTATTGATATTTTCTTACTTTGATTTGATAATTTTGCGCCCCTCCAATTTTTTTACTCCGTGCAGGGGCACGGACTGACGGAGTATTAATCCGGCCCTGATGCCAGATTTCTTTTACGTATAGGCTATTCAGCGCGTTGCAGCAGGTGTAAAACTTTTAATGTGAATTACTTTTAATGTGAATATTTACTATTTAGTGGTATTACTTGAATCAATTTCGTGATCTATATGGTCATACTTTTTTATTCGTTTATACTTCTGAAAAGCGATCAAATGCAAACCAATTGCATTTATAACAGTGCGAATAGAAAATTACTGAAAATGAGAAAAGTTCCAAAGACTAAGATACAAAGCGCAATAAAGGAAACAAAGGTAACCTTTTCACGTATACAATGACAAAGCCCTTGATCAAAAATACATTATCATTATAGATATTTATAGCAAAATAAAATATATAAACTGAGATAGCACAAAAAAAAACGTGTTTGGTATAGCGTATGACTCTATTGAACCAATGTCATACTCAAAAAATAAATACTACAAAGATCATTTTATCCGAATAAAATAATTGTGCATTGTTATTTTTTATACAGAAACTATTGTTGTGTGGTAAATAAAGTAATTTATTTTCACTACATGACACTAAAAGCTATTTCACGAAAAATTGGCTTTTAAAAAGACGGCGACCACAAAGCAAACCATTAAACCTCGTTTGAATATTTCCACCGCTAATATGCTTTTGTATCCATCACTGGGACAACGATAAGTGAGTGAAAAAATCCTACATTATTTGCGTAATTATGTGGTTATTCGAGTTCTGTTTTATTAACAAACTTTTACAGGGATGCAAAAAAAAACAAAGAAACATATAAAAGAAAAATAACTTACAAAAAGAACCTTGTTACTATCTTGTACTTTCGGAACTTGCTCCTAGTTAATTAAAATAACTCACAAATGCACCAAGCCAACACTTGGGAGGTCAGTTTTAATGCTATTTGGAATTCTTTTTTCTTCCGAGCGTAATAATCGTCTGCGTTTTTTTACTGTTGCCACCACGCTCGCCTTTATTCCAGCGCTTTCGGATAATAATAACGAGCTGGTAGAGAAGCCGCTCGGCCAATAACTCTTGCCAAATGTGGCCGTTCTTAAAAGACACGAGAAAAAGGAAAGAATAAAAGAAAAATTAAGACGAAGCTCTCCAATTAGATTAAACGTATTTTTTTTCTTCCTTTCCGCGACTAAACGCTTGAATCACCGCTGCTCAGGCCGAGAGATGTTAATCCAAGATATTTATGAACGATTTCCACACCGTATTATAGGAGTGAGTTATACACGAAAGGCCCATTGCGGAGAAGTGGTTGTTCTGCCTGAAAACAATGTAACAAGGGCCCGAGAATTATGTTGAGTCGTAAATTGGCGGCGCCCTAGCTTTCTTCAGAGAGTTTTATTAATAAAAATAAAATAAGTCTCAAAAATGTTGAAAGTGAAGAAGAAAAGAAATAAAGTGCCGGGGGGAAGGCGGCCGAATTTACTTAGTTTTCTGGCTACTAATTTGCTTGGACGTACCAGAAGACGTTTTTCGTACTTCAACACGCCTTTTTGAGCTTTCAAAAGGTAAAGTTAAATGATGACCTAATTGCATACCTTTTAGAAGTCTTTCGTTTTGCATATCGCTTCGAGCCATGGAGCAGATTTTTTTTTTATTATTATTTTCTTATTTTCGGGTTTTTTCATGTGCAAAACAACACTACTGTGTGTGAAGCAGTAATAATAGTTGCAAATATAATTACTGTTGTACTTTACTATTAATATGGTAATAATAATCAAATATAATATGTATGGCCCAATATTACTATTATTTGGGCTTGCATTTGAATTGCTTTTAATGAGTTGATACGTTTATTTAGTAGAATTTTTTTTTTTTTTTTGTCTTTTTTGAATTCCTAGATTATTAGGCAAAATATTTTTTTCCATTTTAATGTGAATTTGAATTAACTGTACAATTTGGTTAATGTTTACTTTTATTGAAATAGCGGTACTCGACTATCATAAGAAAACTCCCAAACGTCACAATTAAGGTGCCAGGTCATTTCTAGGTAAAATTCCAGCATTTTACGGGTTTCCACGAGTTTCTGCGAAAAATAAGTAGAATTAAAAGCATTTTCGTGAATTGCTACAAGCTTCATGAGTGCAAGCTTCTCATAGTTGTAAAAAATAATTTTACAACTATGATAATAGCAGCAGTATGTGTTTATCAGTTTGCTGTGGAATCATTTATTCCGAAAATTTAAGATTCTGGGTGAAAAATATAATATATAAATTAAAGACATACGCAGAAAATTTTAGAAAGACGCAGTTTGCATGCCACTTGTATCGATATTAGAATGATATGTTTGTGTGTATACCCTTTAAAGTGTCAAAGCGTAATAAAACGCGAAAAAATAAGAAATTTTTCATGGTTTTACTATTCGACGTAGCGAGCTTTCAACCATATCTTAGTAATTCGAATGTCAATTAAAACTGCAGCTATCTCTCTGAGCTTAAGCGGAATTTTTCTTGCTCGGCCTGTGCAACTTATAGACTTTTTTTCTTGTCAAGTAAGCTTAACCCATTAATGCCTGACATTTTTTTTCCAAAGATATTTTGTATACTGGTTACAAACAGTGTTTAATGGACAGGAAAAATAATTTAAAAAATATTATGTAAAAAATAATTTTTTTATTAAGGAAAGAAAATTCGTCCCTTAAAAGTTACAAGACATTTTACAAGAAGAAATAAAATCAGCAATAACATAAACTCGGAAGCTGGGAATAACTTTCAAAACTTAGCCTTTTCTCTTGAGATTGTGAACGATGTCATTTTTAATAAAGATCATATTAAAACTGCTACAGAACACACTTTACAATGGTTATGTGCTGCAATCTGTTAATAACGAATTGAAACAATACCAAGGTACTAATTGAACACTATTATTTGGTTGAAATGTTCTTTTCGTGAAAATTCAGACCCTTTTTTGGACCGTCCCTTAAAAGGGAAGCTAGGCATTAATGGCTTAAACTAATATGGTGTCTGGTGCTGTCAGTGTTGAAACACCTTTTATATTTACAATTTTAGTGCTTTACTACAGATCGCTTCTCTTACTTGTCTAATCAGAAATGACATATTGACTACATCTTTTGTTTCACGTCGTGGGAAAAAAAAGAAGAAGAAGAGAAAAAAAAAAACTCTTTGAAATCTTCAACAATATCTTTGCACATTTACAGGGCGATGAATCCGATCGAATAGACAAACAAACAGATGAGTGGTTTGAAAAGGTATATTGTAAGTATTTTGAATAAAACAGGACTCTTTTCTAAAGAAAGGAGTCCTGTTTTATTCAAAATACCATTCAGCATTACGTTGCTTAGACTAACCATTATTCTTCAGAGGGAAGAATAGCAGAATAATGGGGAAAAAAAAGGTTTGAAGAGCATCGGATGGAAATGTCATTCGCGAATGCCCACGCATGTGTAAAACATGAAAAGGTTAAGGTTACTTAGCAATTATTTGAGGTAATAAAAACTCCCTCTCAATAAGTTCGATTATGCTATGGAGAGTACCGCTTTCAGCAAGCATCAAATCAAAAGGTGGAAAGTAATGACGTTGTAATAAGATTAAAAGAAAGAAGTTAAAAGAAAGTAGCAAATGTTTTCCCCAACATCAGCATTGTGAAAGGTCATAAGAGCAAAAATTAAGTTTTATCATTAAAGATAGTCGGGAAAAATAGATACATTTTTTACGCGAAGACTATTTTTAAACTATGCAATCCATTGCATGACAAGCCATAGGGACTGCTTTCCCCATTCTTTTAATTTTAGTTCTAGAATCTTTCTACTTTTTAAAAGTCACTTAAAAACGTTATTTACTTCAGTAACTCCCTTTTCTTCACATCTGCCAAAGTCCTTACTCCCCCCCCCCTTTTTTTCAGTCATGACTAATCACTACTGATGATAAATAATTTACTGCCTGCCATCTGAGTTAAGAAAACCTTAAACTGGAAGTATGTTAGTATGTTATCTACTGCATAATGCCTAATCAAGTTAAAAAATTCACAGAAAAAAAAATCTTCCAAACTTTAAGGTTCTAAGTTTTATGCGAGAGAAACCAAACAATGTCGAATCATGCGTATGACTAATGAAGATGAGCTTACGTGTACGCTATAACGATGCACAAATGGACATATAAATTTTGTAAGAGGCATACATATGTGCAATAGGGTGTATCGAAAAAAACTTTTTTTCGAAATTCAATTTACTAAGTTGATAAAAAGTTGCCCCTACCTACCCACATATTCCACAAAAAATTTCAGTCTAATCAGAAATTGTTTAGGTGTTCCGCACGAGGCCTGAAGTTTGTGAATTTCTTCAAAAATATGATTTTTTAAAAAAATTTTTTAAATATTAAGAATAAATGTTAAAAATAATTCAAGTTGAAAAATGTGTACCGCAAAGTCGGAGGACAAAATTGGGTTTGAAAAAGAGTATATTAAACAACATTTAAATCTCCCACGTTTATTCTGAACTTACGTAATTTTCACCAAAACTAGCATTTTACAAGTCTATGCGGCTTGGTTAGAAACTTGTTTATGAATGTAGAATCTAACTGAAATAACACTTGAAACTGGGACTCATCTGTGATTAATGTGGAGTAAAAAGTAAAATAATATAAACTATAAACGGAATCTAAGCCCCTCGTCACACAGTGCCCGCGTTTCTATCGGGGCCCCGTGATGGTAAACGAAGTACAACTCCGCTAGCGTAGCTGCTTTAGGATGGCAGAAGAACATTTATCTTTGGTTGAGGAAACAGACTCTAAATATTTCGGACATGGTTCTCCAGTAAATGGCCCAAGAAAAGAAATTGTAGCTTTAGTTTCACGATTTATAGAAAAAAAAAAGTTTTATTGAAAAAGAACATAAAAACTATCGGTTGTGATGGCACATCAGTTAATACTGGAAAATCAAATGATGCTATTAGACTTCCAGAAAAGTCTTTAGAACCCTCACTACAAGCTATGGTATGTTTTCTTCATTTAATGAATTACCTCTTAGAAAGTTAACGGGGGCTCTTGATAAACCGACTACTGGACAAAATTCTTTTAGTTGAACTATTGGAGAATTCTAACAATATTGGTAAGATCTACCAGTCATGAACTTTAAGAAAATAAAACGCGTTTTACCAGAAGTTGACGTCAAAGAATTGAGTCAAAAATACTTATGGGATGTGTCAAAAGCTGTAATGTCTGGCAAATGTTCTTAAAATTTAGCAGAAAGGAACCCTGCAAACTTTTCCCATGTAAGATGGCTCACGATGGCAAAGTTTTGAGGCTATACATCGCAGGTAGTGATCCAAGTTCAGAGTTAAATAAACTAGCATAATTTATAATAAAGGTTTATGCTCTCTGCTTTTTCACAATCGAATCTCAGCATAAAATTATTCATGCATTTAAGCATTTTTTAAGACCATAGATTGCAACAAGAATTTGGATTCAAATCTCCAAAATGTTATCCATTCCACATTGTAAAGAACTCATCTTGCCTGGGAAAAAAGCTTGCAGGGTTCCTTTCTGATACATTTTGAGAACATTTGCCAGACATTACAGCTTTTGACACATCCCATAAGTATTTTTGAATCAATTCTTTCCCAAGTAGCACACTTCGTTTTTTAAAGGTTGTAAAATAGTTATTAACGTTGTAACAACAGCTTAAAAACGTTTATAAAACGTTTAAAAGTTATTTGTGCTACCTGGGTTGACATCAACTTCTGGTAAAATGCGTTCTATTTTCTTAAAGTTCATGACTGGTAGATCTTAGCAATATTGTTAGAATTCTCCAATAGGTCAACTAAAAGAATTTTGTCCAGTCGGCCTATCAAGAGCCACCGCTAACTCTCTAACCGCTAAGTGTTAATTCATTAAATGAAGAAAACATACCACGGCTTGTAGTGAGGGTTCTAAAGACTTTTCTGGAAGTCTAATAGCATCATTTGATTTTCCCGTGTTAACTGATGTGCCATCACAACCGATAGCTTTTATGTTCTTTATCAATAAAACTTTTTTTTTTCATAAATCGTGAAACTGAAGCTACAATTTCTTTTCCTGGGCCATTTACTGGAGCACCACGTCCGAAAAATTTAGAGTCTGTTTCCTTAACCAAAGATATGTTATTCTGCCATCCTAAAGCAGCTACGCTAGTGGAGCTGTATTTCGTTTACCATCACGGGGGCCCCGATAGAACGCGGGCACTGTGTGGCGAGGGGCTTAGATTCTGTTTATATTATTTTACTTTTTACTTCACATAAATCACAAATGAATCCCAGTTTCAAGTGTTAATTCAGTTAGATTCCACATTCATAAACAAGTTTTTAACCAAGCCGCATGGCCTTGTAAAATGCTAGTTTTGGCGAAAATTACGTAAGTTCAGAATAAATGTGGGAGATTTAAATGTTGTTTAATATACTTTTTTTTAAACCCAATTTTGTCCTCCGACTTTGCGGTGTACATTTTTCAACTTGAATTATTTTTAACATTTATTCTTAATATTAAAAAAAAACAGAAAAAAATCAAATTTTTGAAGAAATTCATAAACTTCAGGCCTCGTGCGGAACACCTAAACAATTTCTGATTAGACTGAAATTTTTTGAGGAATATGTGGGTAGGTAGGGGCAACTTTTTATCAACTTAGTAAATTGAATTTCGAAAAAAAGTTTTTTTCGATACACCCTAATGTGCAAGCGTCTTAAATTCACTATTTGAAGTAAAACATAAGCTTATTGAATAATAAGTAGCATATGATTGGGAAAAAAATTAAAGCGTACTTAACCAAATGAAAGTGAGATCCAAGACATAGTGAAAAGACGATTCCCTTCCAGCCATCATATATATTTTCCAATGAATAATCACATACGCTGGCACGCCTGAAATCTCTAAATAACCCTTAGAGATCCTTCGATTTTCTTGATAAACATTAAAGACAGAAAGTAAATCGTAGTTGTGGTTTATGCAACTTTTCTGTTTAGTTTTCAAAAACTAAGTAGAAAAAATATCCATTATTGCAAAATAATGTTTCCTTTTACTTGTCTTCAAGTTAGAAAGCTGATAATGTGCGTGTTAAACACTAGTGGGAAGTGCGTGAAGTACTGGGTGTAGAACGTCAGTGGATGTGGCAAGTTCCCATTAACGCTTTTAATGTGCAGAATGTTGAAACTGTGGTTTTGGTACTAGATGGTTTGTTTCAATACTTAAATGGTCCAGCTGTCAGGGAGGTTTTCAATTGAACTATTTTTATTATCGCTGAATTGTGCTGATGTTTTACGAATTGAAAACACCCATTAACTCTTAAAGGAATACTTTGTTTTTTAGTACTTACAAAAACGGTCAGAAGTTGTTTTGTGCCCTCTGGTGGAACAATCAGAAATATTCAGGAAAAAATCCAGGGGAAATCAAGATTTTTTTTTTCCCTCGGAGTGGGGGGTCATCTGGAGAAATGTCTAAAAATTTTTGCTAATTTTTAAGGATCTCGCAGAGAAAAAAAAATTCCGCCAAAGTTCCGAAATTTTTACTACTCTTCCCATGTTCATCAAGCCCTATAATTACAGACAAGGTGCCTGTTCTCGCCATTGCCCGCAAGATATGGTGATAAGAAATGACGTAAAATGAAAATAGGAAGGAGGGGAACAACAGCAGGAGGAGGAAACGAACAGAACAGAACAAAAAAAAAAAAAAAGAAAGAAGGAAAATCAGTCTCCGGTAATGACCACTTTTATTGGCCACTACTTTCTTGCAGGGGTCACGCGCCTGCACGTGGGAGTCGAGAGAGGGAGAAAGAAGCGCCATTTCAAAAAATAATAACAACTCAAAAAAAAAAGAGAAAATACCATCTCCAGAAAAATTAAACGCAGCACCCAAGGCCAGCACTTCCCCCTGTGTATGTACCCCAGAAAACTACAATGCAAGTCACCAATTTATGCCACATACTCGGGCGAAAAAACCGTTCGTGATTCGCCCTCGGCAGTTCGTGAGTCCAGTTTTATTCGGCGATGTAATGTGTGACATACCGAATGCGGCCCCGCCTTGAGCTTTCCAGGTCCCCTTTTCCGTTTATTATTATTATATACTGCACATAGTATTTGCAACCTGCTCGTCTTCGAGCCCGGGGCCCTTTCTCACACACTTGTAAAAAGGGCCGGCGCGCTGCTTGAATTATAGTTCGAAACTATTAGTTGAACGTCGGCTCAGGCATGTGGTGAAGTTTTTCTTCCTTTTCTTCTGATTTTTTTTTCTTTTGTTTGATTAATGAAGCTGTGATTTTGAACTGGTGATGCGGCATTGTTTCTTGGCACTACGTGCAAAGAGAAACAGTGTATCGTGCCGTCCCGAAAATATGTTACGCATCTCGAGTTCATCTACAATTAAAAATTTTTAGGAACGATGATTAATTTTCTCCTTAAAATACCACTCTGCTGTACTTCTCTTCTACTGCCACACAGGAAGATTATGCGTCAGGTACATTCTTTTTTAATCTCCAATCTGCAATACATGTTTTTTTTTTTTTTGTGAATCAACTTGACAGTTGAAGTCTCCGAAACCTTTCTGCTACATCAAGAACCCGAACTGAAATAAACTTAGGAACTTAGCTTTTCGGAACTTAGCTTTTCAAATCAAATTGAGAGACAGAAGATACTAAAATTAAACTTTAAGGGTAATAGACAGTGTAAACGCTACCATTGATATCAATATTAAGCGGAGTCGATTGTTTTTGCATAGGAAGTACAAATACAAATGCGACGACCAGCAGCAGGCTCTGGGCCCAACTGGGCTGGTCCTATTCAAATTAACGACCCCAATGAAGATCAATGGCCCTCTTAAAGCTATCTACTCCATTGCGCCTTACCGCCTCTTCCGGTAAACTGTTCCAAGTTCCCACTACCCTGATAAAATAGTATGTTTTTTTTCGAATTTCCAGATTAGCCTGAGATTTAAACAGCTTAAAATAATAACACCTTGTCCTGCTTTCCGTGCAAAAATCTAACCCTGCAACATCATTCATTTTAATAAATTTAAATAACTGAATCATATCCCCTCCAAAGCTGGTAAGAATAATGTTTTAAAATTAAAGAAGTAGTTCTGGAGCACCTACAATGCAACGAAGTTTTGCAGAAACCGCAGTTTTAGAGATTGCAGAGAAAAATTTCAAGAATGGTTTATCTCGTAGTTTAATCTCTCATCAAGTATTGTCAATATCATTTTTTTTTCTTTTTCAGTTCATTTTTGGGGCAGTGACTTCACTTCCGAGTACATTCACTTCATTACTTCCATTTTATGTTGAAGTATAGTATTCATATAAGGAAAACAAATAAATCGTTTTAAAAATCCCACCTAAAAAGAAAATCTTAACACCTATTTAGTAGGCTTGGTACCCTTCAGGTCTCTCTAAAATTTTGAGAAAAAGCAACACTTACATTCTTGAACATTGAAACCAAAGAAACACTTTTGAATGAACAAAAACAGAGATTACAATTAAAATTTTATATCCTACATACTTAATTTTTTAAACAATTATAATTGCTTATATTTTTAGAGCGTTTAAGGTTCAGTTTTAACGCAAATCACAAATAACGAAACAAAATGCAAACAGACGGGATATCATAAACTGACGACAATCCGGACATTTATCAACAAGTGACAAAAAATTTGAGCCAAAACGAGATTTTGTATCTGCTGGCGTCAGTGTCAATATTGGCGAAACTCCCATACATCTTTTTCTCAACAGAATTCTGCAGAGAATCTCTGTAAAACTGTTTTTTCTGCATGGATTCGCGGCATCGCAGAACTGACATGCAAACTCACTCTACACGAAAGTTATATCTATCTTGCTTGATGAAGAACTAAATACAGTAACCCCTCGTTACATCGCACCGCATTATTACGCTCATTCGAATATATCGCACGTTTCCTTTGTCTCCCGAAGAATTATTTATATATATTTTTTAAGTTTATTACCATTTAATATCAGAGAAAAAAAGGTATATTTCTCAGAAAAGGGAATTTCTCCTTTTTAAAAGCAAAGAACAAACACGCGTATTTTCCATACCTTTAATTCTTTGCAATTTAAGCTGCCTTTTAATTCGTTTTGCATCATAAAAAAAATGAATATTTATTTCGTTATTCTTCTTTCTAAATTTTTGTTTTAAAAAAGAAGGTAGACTATTTTTCTGAGAAAATTGTACTACAGATGGCAATAAGCGAATCTTTTTGTTTTGGTACACGTGTCATCATGTTGTTCGTTAATTGAATTGTAAATGTTTATGATCTCGTCTATATCACGTTATCAGATATATCGCGCTTTTTTGTTGTCTCTCGACAAGCGAAATATAACGAGGGGTTACTGTAATTAAATTACGACATATTTTTATTAAATATTAATGCAAACAACAATATTCGGGTTTTTTTATCTTTCATGATTGTTTAATTATGAGTTAAAAAATTTATTATTTTGTACTCGGTGCTGTTGTAGGAAAAAATGCTTGGAGGAACTTCCCTTGGGGTTTGGGGGACTCACCAAAAGAAAAGATGGTTTAAAACAAATTGTACATTAGACGTTCATTACTTTTACAATAAAAAAAAATAAATATTTCGGGAAGGGGAGGGGGCAACTACAGCACTGCTTGTATAAAGATGCAAAAAATATTTCTGACAAGCTGAAGTTCCTGCAATTAAGGATTGCGGCCTGGTAATTACTATGTGTTTCTTAAATTTATATTTTTACAAAATTTTTCGTAAATCTTTCGGACACTTATTTCATACTAAATGCTATATTAAGTGATCACCACACAACAAATCACATTATTTTAAAATTTTTATCACTAGGCATGGAGCAATGAACGAAAATAGCTAATGTATACAGTAAAAAAATGTGTAATTTTGCTAAAAAACAATACAGTGAACTCTCACTAATGCGCCGGCCCAAGGGACCAACAGAAAAAGGTGCATAAGTGAGGGAGACGTATAAGTGAAAAGACCTATTTAAAGAACTAAAACGCAAGATAGGTTCTAATGAGAGAATGACTAAGAATGTTTCTACAGAAAAGGGACTTATTACTACGGTTTGGCAGTTACTGTAACTACAGTGATAAAGAGAAAACAAAAATTGTAGCATACATAATCACAAACTGTTCCCTTTAAAACGATCCATAATAGATAATTGTCCGAGCTCTAGTTCGTGAGGAAAAATCGGCTTCCGTGAGCAATAAAGGTGAAATATTAAAGAAGAAAGTGAAGAAATATGCTTATTTTTTTAAAGAAAATAATTTCTTTTTCAAATTTTACGAAATATTCGGCGCATAAGTGAAATACTTATCTTTAGAGCGACGCATAAACGAATGATACTATCATTATTTTGCTATGGAATGTGCTGGGACCGTTTAAAGTCGTCGTATAAGTGAAAAAGGCGCATAAATGAGGCGGTGTATAAGTGAGAGTTCACTGTATTTCTGTACAAAATGTAATGCTCAAAAAAGTAAACAACATATCTGTACCTCAGAACCAGACTAACGTAAGTCCATTTTCGTCATTTTTCAGTAGAGGGGAAAAACTATGTATTCGACAATCGTTTTTCCAATCTACCGAAAAATGACGAAAATGGACTTACGTTAGTCTGGTTCTGAGTGAGGTACAAATATTTCTTTGAAAAGAGATGGAAAGAAAATGAAAAAACATTCTAAATGAGTTCATTTAAGTGTGAGATCCTTTTTGTTGTAAAAAAATTCTTATTGTTTAAAGAATGATCATTCAGACCAGCCGTATCTAATTTTTAAAAAAATCTGTTAAATTATAAAATATTAACGCACAAAGAATAACTGTACATGAAACTGAAAAATAACTATTATTTTTCTATAAAAAAAAAAGCAATATGATATGATTTACTGCATAGAAGGGGAGAAAAACACATTTTTTTCAACATCGGAAAAATAGTACTAAACAAATGAACGGTAGTATTGCATTATTTTTTAACTAGTAAATTGCCCTGTGTCGATGAAAATTTCGTACAATGAAAACAAACAATAAACAATCGGTTTTGTATCAATTATTTCTTGCAGGCGGATACTTGGTCAACAGAAATCATTATGAAAATATTTCATCATCACGTCTTATTATGTTTGCTTTAAAAATATTTTTTCAGTTTAACTTGTGTTGACATGAATTCAATGTTTTCCTGTATATGCACAAATATGCCATCAGCTTCGACAATTATTTCGTTTTGTTCAGAAAAAAGATATACTTAAGTCTTGAACAAATGAAGATATTTTCTTTATACTTTGTTACATCTTGTGCTTGGCCTGGTGAAAAAATTCAAGTAAAAAGTTTAAATTTTACCTTCTCGAATTTCTTTCTAATGCAAGGAAAAATGTATTGCATTACTTTTGTCAACGACAGAAAATAATGACGTACTTGTGAAAAATCCAATTTTTTTAAAACAATTGAAATTCATATTTAGATATTTTCTTAAAAGTTAGATTTATTGATAGATGAATTTTTGTAAATATGTTGATGTATAATACATTTTTGGGATTTTATATGAAGGAAAAAGAGTAACGTTTATCAGTAAACGTTTACCTCTGCTAGGATAACGTAAGTAGAGAGTGCTAGAATAGGGTTGATATAGCACAATTTCCTATGCCTAAGTTTCCAAGAAGGTGAAATTATCAAAATTCTTAAAATTCATAAAAGAATTTAAATTTTTTTATGTATCAAAAAGGGCTGAATTTTCGATAAGTTTTTGAGATAAAAATTAAGGTTATACATATATTTATAAGTTAAGCCATGGGCAAACTGAAAGTAATAAGTAATATTGATTACTCAAAATAAAAAAAAGGAAAAATGGAGAAAATTAACAATAAAAAATATAAAAAGAAAAGAAAATGAAACAAATGCCAGGAATATTTTTAAAGGGAATTTCTGAAGCATAGCTTTTTACGAGCACAAGCACCATATATATATATATATATATATATATATATATATATATATATGTGTGTGTGTGTGTGTGTGTGTGTGTGTGTGTGTGTGTGTGTGTGTGTGTGTGTGTGTGTGTGTGTGTGTGTGTGTGTGAGTATTTTCTTTCGAAATAATTTTTCGCAGCTTTTCATGTTTCTGAAACTCAGTTTATTCATCAATAAATTCGGTTCCATAATTGAATCATCTATATACCTATTTCATTAAGAGCTCAATGTTGGCGTTTCTATTACAAACACTTCAATGTCGTTTATTCCTATCATCTTTCGGAGGCGGCGATGGACTGGAGAAAAAGGGCGAGGCGAAATCAGTTATCATAATAAGGCAGAAGTTAAATTGTCTCTGACTGCTACGAGAAGTAGGTTATGGCTCGATTTAACCACTCCTTGCTAGCTTCTTAAGGAGCACTGGCAGCTCTCATTATTTTCTCCGACGCAGAGGCATGAGGTTCTCGACGAGAAAAATTGAGATTTTTTACGGGCCATGCATGTCAAAACGCATTCTAAGGATCTCCTTTTACCACTAATACTTTGTAAATTTTTTATAATTTTTTTCACCAATAGTAGTTGTTATGGAAACAATAGATGTTGTTTTTTTCTCGTTTCGGTTTTAGAACTGATTTTTATCAATTTTAGGGCTCTCGAAATTAAGTAAATATTCATTTTATAGCAATATTTTTCCAGAATAAGTGAAGAACCTTCATTCACTTTGTATTTTATGAGCAGCTTAGAAAGAACGCCTCATGTCAAGTTTTTCTGGTGTTATATTTTCGGCGGCTATTTAAAAATTACTGAAATACAGTCGAGCCCGCTTAATGGAATAACCATTTCGACATGAAAAAATATTCTAATAAGCGGGATATTCCATTATCCGGGATCAAAATAATGCACTTCAACAGCTTAGTACATTGAAAATGTATTATATTAAGCGGGATATTCTTTTAACCGATATTCTAATAAACGGACTCGACTGTATTTGTAAGTGAAGAGTGAAGCTTACCGTAAGTTAGGAGTGTGCAAGATTTTATTTCTGCCAATGACTACAGTTTTTGTTCTACTAAGTGTTTTTCTTTATCCTTCTTTGCTTCTTTCTAAAGGTATTTTAAATTATTTGATTATTTATCCTAATTGCTAAATTTTAATTCTACGAATAGTCTAAATATGAAATCCAGTAATTTAATCGAATGGTAAAAAATCGTCATTTTATTAATAGATTAAATAACTGCATTTTCCTACTACCTCGTATCTAGTAACGGCTTGATGAAATTGAAAATCAGTAAAATCGTATTCATTTCTTTTTCGCCTTATTTAGTTATTGCAACTTTTAAAAACTAATTTTTTATTTTGATCTAATATACGGTTCAACATTTCGTTCATAACTTACTCGTTTATTTATTTATAGATTCACATGTTTACACATTCAATTATTTTTCGCATTCATATACCTGTAGGAGGTTCATCTCCTCCTACAGCCCTCCTAATTAAATTGAGCACTTTATAGCAGATTTCTAAAAATACACTTAGCTTGCATGCACATAAAAAAAAATTGCTCTTGGTGTTGCGTTCATCTTTCATTTCTCTGAAAGAGCAAACCCATTTCAGTATAATTCTGAAAAATCTGATTAATATAATTAAAAAACAAATAAACTCGAAAACCTCAAGTGCTTCGTAATAACAGCTGACCAATGAAAGCACTTTCTCCTTACATAACCCTACCCTTTCGAACAATAGAACACGTTCCGCCCGCTCCCTTTGGAGACGGCGAAATCGAAACCACCATTTTCACACCCACTACTATCATCCTATCATTTCCTCTTATCCCGCTGAAAAGAAAGCACGAGAAGAAGAAAAGAGGAAAGAGAATGGGGAGAAAACGACCCTCTCAAACCCCTTCCGCATCGCAGACGATATAAATGGAAAGACACACACTACACTATGCGCTGACTAAATGTTCATCCGGTAATGACAGTTCTTAAAATCAGATTCGGTTTCAGATGAACAATTAGGGGCTCTGCTGGTCTGTTAAGGGAATAATAAACTGAAGAAGACAACATAAAATATCAAGAGAGTCAGGTAACACTAGACAAAAAAAAAGGATAAAGGGTCGGACACATAAAATGACCGGTATAATAATAATACACCTGAAAATTACCCCCTCCCATTTACCCCGCAGAAGGCAAATCGTTTGGAGGGGGGCAGCAGGTTTTTTGCTTCTGCCCTTGAAGCATCTTGGATGCAATGGAGGAATTGACCCCGGAGGTCACTCGGGGTCTATGGGAAACTGGGGCCAAGAGATCACGTGATTCGGGCGGTAGAGGTTAGTAGTTGTTAAGTGTCGGTGTGCGGCTAAAGATGGATCAGAGGAGGGAGATGGCTGTTGGCGATTTATCGCGTTTTGTGGCGTGCCGCAGCTTGTTTGTGAGGTTGAAAGTGAACTGGAGGATGAAATGGGAATGGGTGGGATCGTGATGTCGTTAACCTGATGAGGATGGAGAGGAGATTTACGTAATGGCGGTGTTACTTTCATTCGCAGACTGGTGTTTTTCACGTTCAAAACTTCATGAGTTTTTTTTTTTTTTCCTTTTCTCTCTCTCTCTCCTTGGTGTTTATAAATTGATTTCAAATGAGAAGTGCAATATTATGTCTGTACCTCAGAACCAGACTAACGTATTTCCGTTTTCATAACTTTTCAGTAGAGGGCAAAAACGTTTGTCGAATGAATTCAAAGGATGGGACTCGTGTTCGTTTAATGCTGCCAAATAATTATGAAGGAATTTCTTTAATAAAACAACGTTCTCATGGGTCCATGCGGAATAATATTCTACATATAATGAAGCAATAAAGTGAAAATCGCCATTTTTGAATTTACGTCTTTCTGGCCCTGAGGGACAGATGTGTTGTTTTTGTCTTGTGCCAGCTAGGCCGGTAATTTGGGGTACTCTGCTTCACTTTGCAGCTGAACCTTCATTTGGTGTGAAGTCCGACATCTACAAAACACACATGCCATAGGGAATCGTTTATAGGGCAGGCAATCATTCGCAGCACAACACATTCACACAAAGGAAGGAGAGAGAGAGAGAAAGTAGATTCATTTTCGAGCCGGGATTCGAACCCGGTACTTCGTCATCCGAGTCATACTTCTATGACCACTAGACATGGTGACCAGCATTGATTTCAAATGAAATGCAATTTTGTATGAAAGTATTTGTGGCAATGCACTCTATTCAGATCACGTCTAATTCATTGCGAGTGTTAGACGTCGGGCAGTGGTAGTCCGATCGGTAAGGCGTCGGACTCGTGACTGGTGGGACCCGGGTTCGATCCCAGCCGATCAAAGATCCACCGTCTTGATTAATGGTGGCTGGAGGACGTTAAAAAATGCCGTGGTCACAAAGTCCTCCAAGTGAAACGATACCTCTGGGGGTGCTGGGCCAAGGGTTTGCTCGACCCTTGGTTCTGGTTCAAAAAGAGCAGAGCTCTCTTCAGGGCCCTATCCCGGTTAAACCACGAGTTGTGGTAGATACGGGGGACCTTGGAGCGTATGAGTGTTAGACGTTACTAAGTGTCCATTAGCAGACGAAGTTCCGATTCTCTGGCATCCATTAACGTATGAGTTTTTGTAGTTTAAAAACGTTTCTTTTTATTTGAAAACGATGGGTTCTGGCCATTTTTAACTGAAAGATAAGTAAGGGAATGATGAAAAAATCATTTGGTACGATATTATTTCTTTTAAACGTATTTTCCTTGTTTCCAACCTCTTGGTTTCTTACTTGAAAGTCAGTGAAAACTAGCATTTTGTTTTTAATTACCTTTTCTCTGTTTTTTAATCGTACGCCTTTATCGATCCTACACATGTTCATCATGTATACAATGTCCAGTGGTTATTAAACAAGCGCACGTTTAATGCTAAAAGTATTACCAGTAGCACTACAAAAACTGTGTATGCTTTTAAAATATTTAAAACTGTTTTAAAAATAAAAAACTGTTTCAATGTTATAGGGCACAATTTTTATTTTATTATTATGAGAAGCAAAAGTTAAGCATCTTACTGAAACAGCAAAGAGGCAAATACTAAGATCAAATGTTTCGTAAAATTGAATTGAAAATGATTTTCTACGAGCGATTACGTAAAGTCTTTGCAAATTTTTCTTAGGAAAAACCTTCAGTGTTCAGCTACCATTAGTCATTTGATATATTTTTTTTTTTTCGGAAGCGTCACTTTTGTTTTGCTTCGCTTTTATACTAAAAGATGAAATTCAATGTGATATCATTTAGCAAAAAATATGCATTTTAAAAATATGGAGTTACCACTTTTACATCATTGAACGACATAAATATACTTTATAAACTACTTAAAGACAAATAGAATATAAAAGAAGAGAACAAGAAAGTTCATAAACAATTTAAAGATGAATGCTCAAACTCTGGGAAAGAAATAACAACTGTGGCCATACGGGTGTACAGAAATTTCTTCTTGCTTTTCAACTTTTAAAGATTGGTACATCCCTTATTGAGAATTTTAATACTTTATTAACACTAAAGGAGCGTACAAAAGTAAAAGTTCATCGTAGTCGGAATCAATTTCAATTTCAGGAACACTGACCGTTTAAGGTAATTAATAACAACATTAATAGATATCTCGTTTCATTGATGCTTCTTAACCGAAGCTAAAGTTGAAGTACCAAATTTTACTTGATTAGCCTTAATCAAAAGAGAAAACAAATCCGTGGTGCTACGGACATTAATTTTCGGCGATTATTTTCTACTTTTGCACGTAACTTAAAAATGAATAACTTATTTCGTCAATAGAGTTTCCTAGCAATATTGAACCCAGTTTTCGTTTTGAATGTTTAGTTAGATTCAATTGAATCAATTTTTAAAGACTTAGTTCTTGAATTCAAAAAGACCTTTTTTATAATTTAATTATTATACATTGAAATTATCCAGTGGGAGTTATCTGCCGTGCAACATTAGTTTTACTTTAGACAACCGATACGGTAAATGATATACTGACTATCATAAGGCACTGAAAGCCTTATAAGAGATACTCCGAAAGGGTCTGAAAGAGATACTTTTAACTTGAGGAACATTACTGAAGAACTTAAAGTGAAATTTTATTTATACAGTGGACGCTCGATATAACGACCGTCTCCGTCCTACAGAAAGCGGTCTTTATAACGAGTGGTTGCTATAAGAGGTAGAATATAGAGTATATTGGAATACAGTCGGGGGTTTTCTCATTGGTCGTTATATTAGGATGGTCTTTGTAACGAGTGGTCGTTATAACGAGCGTCGACTGTATTATCAAATTTATTAATTTTCGTCAACTATGAGTATTTACAGAATCTACAACAATGCATTTATAATAAAATCTGTTTTCTAAAAAATGTAATATATGCTTCAAATTTTAAATAGGGGTACTTCATATGTAAGCTTTTTTTTTAATGAAAAACTCAAATAAGAACGATCTTCTTTGAACTAAAAAGAAAGGAAGAAAAAAAAAACCTTTTATAAGCAAAGTTATAATCATAAGTAAGAGCATATTAAGACGGAACAAATCTTAAATAACTCCTGCTCTTATCCTAAATTGGAAAAAAAAACCTCGAAATCCTACAATTACTAGTGTTATATTTATCCTTTTCTTCCGATTAAAAGAATAAATCTCAGTAAAAATCTAACATGTGCGACATCAATAACAAATGCAGTTTCAAAGAAGGCGAGATGTTTTTCCTACACTTTTGCTTTACTCACTTGTAAACTGGTGAAGGGAGAGGGGAGGAAAAGAAAAATTAAAAAAAAAAAAAAAAAAGATCGCCAATATACTGTGTATAAGAAAGAATCAGGAAAAAGACACGATTAAAAGAAAAATTCTCTGTAAAATCATCTCTATAACATTAATGACATCAATAACAAAAGTAGTTGCGAAGAAGGCGAAATTTGCTATCCCTTCACTTTTACTTTCCTTACTTTTAAACTGATGAAAGGATGGGAGAGGCAAAGAAAGATGGAAAAAAGATCGCCAATATACTGTGCATAAGAAAGAATCAGGGAAAAGACGCGATTAAAAGTATAATTCTCTGTAAAAATCATCTTTATAACATCAATGACATCAATAACAAAAGTAATAGTTGCAAAGAGGGCGAAATTTGCTTTCCCTTCACTTTTGCTTTACTCACTTTTAAGCTGATGAAAGGAGGGGGGAGGTAAAGAAAGATAAAAAAAAATGAAAGTAAAAAAAAGATCGCCAATATACTGCCCATAAGCAACAAGCAGGGAAAAGAAACAAGAGCGGCAACCTGGAATTGTGGGCGTGCAAACCGCTGGATTCCGACAGGTGTACCTCAGGGTTAACTACGGAGTGCGGCCATGTTCCACGTCCATGTTTCCAAAATTCTTTTTCAACCCCCCTCGAGCTCGAAATGTGTTGGGAGAGCTTTCTCTCTTTATTATTATTTCGTTCTTTAATAGAACATAACAATAATCCTTCGCTTGTGTTGTTGAATAGGAGAGATGTCGGCTTTTAATGGTGGCTTGTATTTCTCCCCCAGACCTCCTCCCCCCTTTAATCTCATTGTTACGTGTTTCGGGGGTGGTGAAACCTCGAGGAAGTTACGAATTTGTGATTCGGTTTCCATTCTTTTTTTTTTTTTTTTTCCTTTTTCCTTTTGTGGTCTTGAATATGTACTTAAGCGTGGGAACCTGCGCTCTAATGCTTTTTTCCTTGTGGTTTATGGAGAATTAGAAGGAAATAATTTCCTTTTCTAAAAAAGGGAGGCTTAGAATAGTTTCAAGTTAGCTCCTCTTGTAAAGGAATTTAGAATCAGTTCTGGAAATTTCTCAACACGTGTTCCTTCGTGTGCGTCATCCGATTCTTTGTGTGTGTTGGGACTTGTTTTTGGGAAAGAGGAACAATGGATAGTCAAAGATCCATTCAGAGAGTTTAGTTTGACTCCGTTTAGTAAAAAATAATTACTGTGTTTGGAAATGATAGCTGAACTTTGACTTTCGCCTTAAGAAGGCAAGGCAGCACCAATAAGATATGTGGAAGAATTGATGCAGATGAACTAGAGAAGAGAATGATTACGAAACGCATTGCAATCAATCGGATATTTATAATGTTCCTAGCGTGCTACTATTTGATCACATATACAATGGAAAGGCGAACATTTAAGAAGCTTATGTGAAAGCAAGTAAAATGTTTGTATAATAAAAACGTCCTTTTTCGTGAAATAAGTTTGATTTTGACAAACCTTCATTGTCCATAGTTGCCAGTTCCTGTTTCCCGAAAGCCTGTTTGTTCTGGATTTTAAGAAATATTCAACTGTCGTCAGAAAGAACTGGTCTCAACTAATCATAAAAAACCGTGAAATAAGTTTGATTTTGACAAACCTTCATTGTCCATAGTTGCCAGTTCCTGTTTCCCGAAAGCCTGTTTGTTCTGGATTTTAAGAAATATTCAACTGTCGTCAGAAAGAACTGGTCTCAACTAATCATACGAAACATCATCAAGTACTTTTAATTGACGAATAAGTGCTGCTACACTAACACAATACATCTAAAACAATTCATGGTATA
Source organism: Uloborus plumipes (assembly GCA_038373865.1). Lineage (NCBI taxonomy): Eukaryota > Metazoa > Arthropoda > Arachnida > Araneae > Uloboridae > Uloborus > Uloborus plumipes. The sequence continues at coordinate 61,224 of JAXGGA010004837.1, forward strand.
TTTCTTTCAAAAGTTGCAGTTGGATTTTCTCCAGGTTAGTTGCTGCACACATCTCAGACGCATATAGGGGAAAGTTGCCCAAAACGGGATAGGCGGGTAAAACGGGATAGTGGGCGTTGGAGCTTGACTGGTGGTACTATCTCACAGGAGACAGGTTAAAATGGTTCCCGACCGCCATGACAGCATACTCAGTTAATATCTCAACTCTAACCACGTATTTCGCAAAGAAATATTTTTTCAAAGTTTTCAATTGAGATTTTTACTTACTTTTTACTTTTTTCGACTGTAGAACAACTAGAATTGTGGTTCTCCGTAATTCGGAACAATTCCGGTTAGAACTGTATTTTGTTCATAGTTCTTTTAGCAACAATTTCATGTACTTAAATATTGCTAGTGAGTGGCGGTTCTGGGGTCAGCCCTTTATGTTGTCAAAAGAATCATGGTCGGGCAAAACGGGACACTTTTATGGTGCCCAAAACGGGATACAATTTTGATGTGTCCCATCTTACCCGACCATTTCCATTAATGTTTTTTCAATGTGTTTAAGCAGCACGAAGCGAGCTAGAGGTTCGCAAGTGGATGTTCAACCATCCTGACAAAGGGATTATTATCTACGAAATAGGAAATATGTTCAATGCAGCATTTTAACGAACAGCGCTTGTCGAAACTGCTGTGAATGGGTTCACGAAAATAGGCAATTTCCCATCTAATCCCAGATGTCTTTCCTGAATATCTCTTCGCTTTCCCTCTTCCAACAGATCACCCATTGCTGGATGCTCAGAACATGACGTCCTAACACCCATTAAATCTGCAACAAAATGAGATCAGATCCGAAGGATTTTCAAATTCAGTCATAGCATCTAAGAGTTTGCTGACATCACAATCACTAGAGACAGTATCGAAAGAATCACTTAGTGCAACGACAACACTAGCACAAATTCAGGCCTTATCCAACCGTTCACTTCAACAGGAGTCAAAGGACTTGGACTATACTGTCGCCCTTCACTGCCATTTTCCATATCACCCAAATAAATTCTACCTCCACCACGAGTGATTGGAACAAGACCTCAAAATAAACACGATAATAGAAGAGGGAAAACAGCATTTATAACAAGAAGCCCATATAAACTTGAGTTGGAAGAAGAAGAAGGAGAAAAAAAAAGAACGAAAAAGAATTTAAAAGCTGAAAAAAAAGGCTGCCAAAACAAGTCTCTTGAATGTTCCGAAAACAAAACAAATGAGGCGTAAAAGAAAACCAAGTGGAGATGCAAAACAGACATATAAATTTCAAAAATGTTGCTCTGAACTTGAAAAAACCCCACAAACATCATTTGCAAAAATGGAAGAAAATGGACGTAACATGAAAAAAAAAAAAAAAAAAACGAAAAAAAAAAAAAAAAGTCATCAGGTAGCCTATGTTGGACATCGTCGTCTTCAGAAGATGAAACTGAAAAAGTTGATGCATGTACTTTCTGCAACGCTCTGTATCTTGAATCGAAATCTGGAGAAGGAAGCTGGATACAATGCTCGAGTTGCCAGGAATGGGCCCACGAAGCTTATTCCAAAGCAGACAAAGAAGACGATACATTTTTATGCAATTTCTGTGTTATGTAATTTTCCATGCTTACAATTACGTAGCCTATTTTTGGTCTAAAAACTAAATCAAAAGTAAAATCAGTACAAAATAGTAACATACAATTCCCTATCCCGTTTTACCCACCCTTAGTCGGGTAAAACGGGATCGTATAAGACTTTTTGAAACCAGTATTTTTCACACAAATAATACCGAACAAATATGACAAAGGTATTTTTAGTAATGCAAAAGGAGTATACTTTTAAATGGCGTCTAACTTTGGAATGTACCTTGTATACAATAAGAAATAAAGTGAAGAATAGGTTAGCTATCCCGTTTTGGGGTACTTTCCCCTACTAAGGCAACTTTGGTATGAGGTTTATAAAATGAAGGCGTGTAATAAAAGCTTAGTTTTTTTTTTTTTTTTTGAAAGAAACCAAAGACATGAAAGAGCTCGACGTTTTTAAAACTGAATTTTGAGTTTAACTTTTTTTAACTAATGTACTTAGTTAGTCCTAAATTAGTGGCTAAATTTGAATACTTATGTACTGATTATTAATACTGATGATTTTATGACTTCTTTTCTACATTTTTAGGGATTGCAAGGTACTATGCTATGAATTAACAATGTTTACGTACCATTATTCCTTCCTCAAATCAGCTCCAACCATTTTTTGAGCATCCAGGGTTAATACTCTCAAGTCATACCCCATTTTGCAAGAACTTTACCACTTACCACCAATATAGCACAAAGATCGGTTTGCGTTCTAATGAATTCATGAGTCCTTAACTAGAATCTATGTGGTCATTGATAGGAAAGTAATTACAAAACGGGGTGTGGCTTAAGAGTGTACTTGCTCTGGATCTGAATCTTTGAAACTAATATGTGATTGATTTAAGCTGGAAAGGAGGGAATGCTTGTGTTGTAAATGTTGTTGATTGATAGCATAGCACCCCAAAATGAATGTTTAAATTTTTAAATAAAATTAAAAATCATCATATAGTTAAAAAAATCAGATGTAGATATTAAATTGAGACAAAATTTCCAACTTACAAATAGTGATTAATCTGGGACGGAGGGGATATTAAATAGTACATAAAGGCAGTTAAATGACTAACATTATCGGAATAGTAAAAAAACAGAAGAACAAGAATCTTGAATGTCTTTGAATCACTCCCGAGAATCAAGCAACTCTGAGCAGGCTAACAAATCTTCCAGGGCAATCTCGCTGAAAAATCTATTTCATTTATATCGCCACGACAGCTGTTTTGACAAGTCGCGTTTCAACTTTTTTCCCTTTCCTCGCGGTCCATACATCAACTCCGAAGAAGAGGAGATATACTTTATGGTGCGGAGGACACTTGACAAGAGGATTACATCTGCTGAAACCGAGCATTGTGCTCCGCCCCGGGAACATGATCGAGATTCGTGTTCCTGTCAGCCCTGGAATACGCAGTAGTCATGTATTTGAGGTATTTGATTGAAGAAAAAGAAATGTCGTCTAAATCAAAACGCATTGTGCTTTTGGTTTTTTGGAGTTCTGAAGTTTTGACAGGATGTCGATGTTTCATTGGTTGAAATTATTTCGAGACAAGTTGGACGAACTATCTGTTAAAAGGAAATTCCACGAAAAAAAAATCGCCACACGTGACGCTCATGCATTTCATTAAAAAGTAATGATTTGAAAGTGTAATGAGCGAATTGTCTTTGATTAAGAAATAAAAAACATGTATGGGTTTTCTTGGGCAGAAAACTTTATTCATTACCTGTGAAAATTACTATTTTTTAATGAGTGGGGGCGTTTTCGTGGAATAGCCCGTAATTCCGTAAACATTTTGTTATAGATATTTTATTTAAGCAGGAGTATTTTTTTTATTTTTACATTTGATACAGAGATACTTTTGAGATATTTACAGTTCTGTTTAGTTTTAAAAACAATATTTATAGGACCATTCTGTAAAAAAGTCACCAATTTGTCCCACAAAACAATACAAAACTAACAAAATAAACTATATATACAAAAAACAAACTGGTATACTTTAAGTGTAATAGGATAAATTAAGAAAAAATATTAGTGTGTTTTTAAGTGCTATGTTTTGAACGCAGAAAATATCATTTTATATTCTTACAAATAAGTGTTATTTTTCAATGATCTTGGTACTTCTAGCTCATTATACGTTTTTCATCTATTTACTTATTTATTTAGTCACAACAAGCATGTTTTATGCTTCTCTCATCTAAATATTTTGCAATCGTGGCTCTGCAAAAACTTTCGATTTAACAACGGGCATTTTAAAAATCCTAAGATTAGTAAGACCTTTTGTGATTTTTAGTTATAGCCAATATCTTACACAAAAAAAGATTTTTTTCCTATCTTAAATGAGTTTTTTTTTTATTAATATAAGCATCGTAGTTTATTTAACCTGAACTATCTTGAGAAAAACCTTACTTTAAATTTCGCCAACAGGTTAAAAATGTCTCTTAAAGAAATTTTAAAAATGAAAATATTGAATAACTGTGTAATAATATTCATAACTATGCCATCAGAACAAATACCATTTTTACTTTATTTTAGATCCAACGTAGAGTAAAATATAGAGCAGAAAAGGAGCTTACTACACAGTAAAGGAAAAGAAAAAGAAGGATTTTAAATTTTGGGGGATGTACACTTTTTTTAAGGGTAACCAAATACAATTTGTCAGTCACTTTATTGATTAACCATCATTACATCATGATCTGATTGGCCGTACTGATTATTAGCATTATAAAAAATATTCTCCTAAGTCAAACGCCATAAAAAGTAACCTCTTGGGTAAACAGCTTCCATGTCGAATAAGCTAAAACTTTTTGAACTTTCTTGTTATTGGTTATAAGTAGACTCAAATCATTGCGTTATTTTTTTTATTAGCAATTATATCAATATGCAGTATGATCAAATATTCTCGATGCAAAAACCAATCCCTCTCTTTGAGTCTATGCAAACAGAAGAACCCCTTGAGCAAACAGCTCCCACGAAGAAGACAGCTCCCATGGAAGATCTGTCAGTTAAAACAAAAACACAGCCAGTCTTACTTTTCACTTACGTAGCCACAACTGTGGGCATTAGCAAGTGTACGTTTGTAAGGTTAGGCACGTGTCATCCATGCAAAAGGAAGTTTCCCTCCCTTCTGTGGAATGGAATCTACTAACACTATAATTAATTATTTGGGTTATAAAAACATATTTCTTTTAGTCTAACGCCATAAAAGGTAATATCTTGAGTAAACAGCTTCCATGAAAACAGATTTCAAACTTTACCAGCTTTAATCGTATTAGTTATCGAGAAGTGGTCTTAAACCACTGTATTATTTCAAACATTGCAACATAAATAATCTGTCTCTCTTTGAGTCTATGAAAATAGAAGAATCCCTTGAGCAAACAGCTCCCGTTTAGAAGACAGTTCATATGGAAGACATGCGAGTTAAAACAAAAGCACAGTCAGTCTGACTCTTCCACTTAAGCAGCCACAAACTGTGAGCATTAGCAGGCGTAGGTTTTTAAGGTTAGGCGCTTGTCATCCATGCAAAAGGGTCCCCTCCCCCCTTTTCTGGCTAATGGAATCGATTGGCCGTATGATCTATTATTTACATTAAAAAACATATTCTCATAAGTGTAACAGAAAAAGAAATAATCTCTTGAGCAAGCATCTTCATTGAAGAATAAGCTCAAACTTTTCGAATCTTCTTATTAGTTATCGAGAAGTGGGCTCAAAACATTGTATTATTTTTTGATTGGCAATTATATCAATAGGCTCTATTCTGGGTACTATGTATGATCAAATATTATCAACGTAAATAACCTCTCTAAGTCCATGCAAACAGAGGAATCTCTTGGGCAAACAGCTCCCGCGGAAAACCTGTGCGAGTTAAAACAAAAGCACAGCCAGTCTGACTCTTCCACTTAAGCAGCCACAAACTGTGGGCATTAGCAGGTGTAGGTTTTTAAGGTTAGGCGCGTGTCATCCATGCAAAAGGGTCCCCCCCTCCCTCCTGTGTAATGGAATCCTTGCGGAAGGCCGCCTGAACGGTCAGTTACCGTCACTCAGGGGGTCAAGGGTAAGAACCCAAGAGAAAGGCGTGAGAAAGCTTTATAAGTGTTACAAGTTGAAAGAAAAAGTGTTTCTGGCTTTTTGGGTCGTGGATGCTTTTTAGTACAATTTGGAAACATTACGTTCCCCGTCAGGCGTAATGCTTTCCCTTGTTTGTTTACTTCCCGCAAATGGATTATCTTACGGGAGTGGTAACAACTTGAGGAAGAGGGAAAAGCAACATGATCGGCGTCATGTCGGCTTTTTCAACCTGACTAGTTGTCGAATTTGACAAGTTACGAGAAAAACATGTGGTTAAAGCTGTTCCAGTTAAAGTCATAGCTTAGTTAAAGTTGCCGTAGTACTTCAACTAAGGATGACATTTCATGTATCAATGACACATTAAATGATTTACACAGAATTTACTCTAATGAGAAAAAGCCGTCGGATACTGTAAGTCATGAAGCACAAAAGAATAAATAATATGTAATTTAACGGTAGTCTTCCTCAACAGTCACAATAATGATGATGGGCTCATCAGTTTTAAATACAGGAAACATGGGTTACTATTTATTAATTTCAATATTATTTAATATTTTTGTGCATTATGTTAGCAAAGAATTTAGTTGTGAAGAAAGCGTACGAACAGAACAAAGAGCACTTCTGTATATTTTGAAGCCTCCGATTTCCTCAGGCTCATAACCTTACAATAGTACTGCTATTAGCCTTTTTATCAACTGTTACAAAAGTAGTAATACACTGCAAAAAAACAAACTGTTGTTTTTAAAGTATAACACTATCAGCAGAAGTTTCCAGTTTGTATACTGTAAAAGTGCTAGTTTACAGTTTCTAAATGTAAAACAGCAATTTTACAGTTTATTACTACAAAATTAGCTATATTATGCTGCAAAAATAGCAGTATAATACTGCCAGAAGAGGTTCCAGTTTAAAACTGTAAAATGCACAGTGATAAACTGTAAAATTAGACATTTTACAGTTTATAACGGTAAAATTTGCAATTTACAGTTTGTTACTGTAAAATGACAAATTTTTACAGTTTGTTACTATAGAATTAGCTGTAATACACTGTAAAAACAATATCTTATTTTACAGTGTTTTCTTATTGCTAGAAAAATATAATTTAATAATATACTTCATCGGCTACATTATTTCTTTCGAAATGTTCAATTGTCTGTTCCTTTCTCTTGACCCAGTCTCACGTACAGTAGTACGCCAATTATCCAAACCGATGATTACCCGAATCGCTTTCAAAATATTGCCAAAAGAAAAGAACAAACTTAAGACGGAAATCTATTTCTCAGAGTAATTATTCTGCCAACGTGCTATTCCCCGCATGAAATTAGTCAAACAGTTCACTTTACCGAGATAATTAGCAAGAAAAAACGTTCATTTTAAGTACGGTGCTACAATGTACGGCACTTGCAAGCTTAACAGTACCGCACTTGCAACTCTTTTCCTCTTAAAGAGCTGCCGTTTTATTTTGATTAATCAAAAGTTCTGTTACTTAAAAAATAGTTTTTTCTCCCATTTGTAACAGATGTGTACTCAATAACTATATAACCTTTTTTTTTTTTTTTTAATATCTAACTATCCGAATGGGGTGTGGTCCCACTTGATTCGTACAACTGAAGTTCTCCTTTACTTCAATTCACTACAGTTTATACCAGCATTTTTTTTTAGCCATGCTCACCCTTTTTTTTCCAGTTGTTCTGTCTGCCTCATTCATGATTTCCATGTCTTTTTTTCAGGCGACTCTTGCTGTTTTCGCGTTAACTCTGTGGCTGGAAGCCTGTGCCGAAATTCTCAGAGGATACCCCTGCATCAGGCGGAAAAATCAACTCTACTGCCCCTCGCCTGGAAACACCTATCCAAAGTAAATAAATACTATTCAGACTAAAAGTTTCTGTTGAATTGTGAATTCTGTGTTGGTTCTAATGTTATTTTCATTGTTAGTCGCCAATTCTTAACCGTTTTTTCTTAAGCTTTGGCAACTTCTACTATTTTTTCAGTTGTTATAATGGGTGTGTTAATGGAGTCGGTCGTCAAATTTTGCTAACTTTTTTTTAATTATTTTGTAAATAAATGTTAAATTCAATAATTCTACAGATTCTTAATTCATAACTGGATTCCGTAAGTGCCTATACAACCGTCCGTCAATAGTTTTAAGGACTGGTGTTTTACTATTTTAAAGCTTCAAAATGTTTAGAAAAGTATTAGATTGTACCTTGCTGTGTGCTAAATTTTATTTCAATCATTAAATGAATCATTTTTAGATTATTGCATCGCAAATAATGCCTAGAATTTTTCAGATTCTTACGAGAAGGTAATTCACGAATGAATTAAAATTGATAGTGAAAGAAAATAGTGCCTAACTTTTTGTTCTTTGTAATAGGTATTTCTGAATTTTATTTTACAGCATGTTCGTAAATTTAATTTCGTAGAATTCACTTTGCTCCTTATGATATCAAACAGGCTTTGAGTAATCGCCGGTTACGTAATCGTAATCCGCGTAATCGATTACATTTCTTGTAATCGTAATCATAATTATAATTTGAATTTGGGACACTCGTAATCGCGTAATCGTAATTTTAATCAAGCACTTCTTGTGTAATCGAAATTGCAATCTTTCTTTCAATAATCGTAATTTAGCTTTGTAATCGTGTAATCTGACTTTGTTTTCCAAATGTTTTCACGTATAATTTAATCTTAGTTCATGTTTTATATTTTAATGCGCATATTATTTTCAATCACACAATAAGTATATAAGAGAAGAAAAAGTTGTGTATTCGTAGATTTTTAAAGCATTTTTATGTTTAAAAATGTTTATTTTTACTTGAGAATTTTGCAAAAATTTCATTTAAGAATTTTATTTTTAAGAATTTTATAATTCTGCTATTGATTACATGTAAACAATTTATAAATTGCCAATTTATATTTTTCGTGCGAATGAGTTCTTAATAATAATAATAAATTAATAATTCAAAATAAATAAATGGTTAATTTAACAAAATATAATAAAAAATATTACTTGCTGCGAAACATTGCATGATATTTTAAAGAAGATTTAAATTTTGCACGCTTCGTTTTCCTTCTAATTAACTAATAATGTGCACTGAAACTTAACTCCGCTATCAAAAATTTCTGAATCCTCCTATGTATATATATATATATGTAATATATATTCTTCCCAAAGCTGTAATCGTGTAATCGAGATTGTAATCAGAATATAATAATCGTAATCGATTGCATTTTTTACATAATGTAATCGTAATTGCGATTTGGCAGAGGATTGTAATTGTAATCGTAATCTCTAATTTTTCCATGCTCGTAGAAATAATCGTAACGATTTCCTTTTCTCGTAATCGACTCCAAGCCTGAATCAAATTAACAAGTATCCTTGGAACTGATGACATTAAATCAATGAATAGTAGTTGGGTTCACCATTCATTTGACAATGGCTTTTGTTTTTTTTTTCTTCTCATAACCTTTTATCCATAAAAGTATCAGCCATAATTTCTCCGAGCGATTCCTGTGCAACAAAATTTTGGGATCATTCCTGAACATAAATTTTTTCTTTCTTTTTTTTTTAATTTAGAGAATTCTTTAAAGGAATTAAAATAATCATAGAGATACTAATTTTATCTAATTTTTAATTTTTAATATTATGTAAAATAACACTGACTTGTTTACCTTATTTTAAAAATATGTTTGTTGTTTATTTTATAAAGATTATGATAGCAGTTGAAGTTTTAAATACTTTTAGATCTATCTTTTCTGCCAAAGTTTGTTCTGTTCTACTGATCAAAGACAAAACTTGCATAAGTAATTTAGATGATACTAAGTTCCATGCTTTTTGTCATTTGAAACTGGTATGTCAACGTATACAGTCACCAGGGTGACCGAAAATTGTCGAATCCTAAGGGCAATTCCTGACCAGTAACTGTTTAAAGTCACTAGATTTGCATGTGTAGTAGCATAAAGTTGTTTTCATAAACACAGCATAGCACATTGTGCTTAACACTTGACAAAATTTGTTGTTCTGATATTACTAGACTTTGAAATAGTTGGATAGACCTAATACTTATCCAGAAACTGCCGATATGGCTCTACGAGAAAGAAAAAAAAAATCTGCGAATGCTGAGTTAACTTGAATAAAATCTCTCGTGTGTTTCATGGTCGAACAGAAATTCAAGCATACAATACAAAAATTGTAAAATATTTTCTTTAAATCCATTTTACGTTGAAATTAATAAAAGAAAAATTAAAATATATCTATGAACCTGTGCACCTTTTTTTTTTTTTTTTTGGCATCAAATTCTCTAATTGAATACGCTAATGGCAGTAGATTTTAAGAGCCTTCCAAGAAGGCAACTACTCATTAAATTGACATACACGTAAAGGAATGAGAAGGAAAAACTTTGAAGCAGTAAAACCGATTTAAAGGCTTTATTTATTAAGGTCAAAAACAAACGATCAAAAAAGCAGCAATTGGCGAAAAATATTTTAGCTGCTAAAATTTTATTTCTTTGCCTGGGAAAAAGTCGAGTTGTTAACCATTTCGCTTTTTCTTTCACCGGGGATACATGGTTAGCTTCGACAATTTAAAATCATAAAAATCTACCTTTAGGGCATTGCTCCACATTGTGAAGTAAAGCAGAAAAATAAAGCAGAAACGTAAAATGGATTACATTGTGTTCCTATGGAAAGTACCCGGATTTTCGGTTTCTGCCTTCGGTTTCTGTCGCGTTTTACGCTGATGTGGAGCAGGGTCCTTATTCTACTGGGCAATTCCATGAAAGTGTGGAAAATCGTTGAAAAAATTAAATTAAACTAGTGTGATTAATTTGCATATTTTTCGATTTAAAAGGGTTGAAAGTGTCTTATGCAAAATAAGTTTCCGTCTAGAACCTAGTTTTTTAGTTTTGGCAGCACTTTGAAGTTGGCATTAGAATGTTTTATTCTTGGTGAAGCAAATGGTCAAACTTTCAACGTCGGTAAGTTTCACTTTTTTTCTTTAGATAACTGTTGCAATGAAATATTAATGATTATTACACTTTAAATTAATATTCTGAATTGCTGAAGTAAGTGTTGTTACCTAAATTAAGTGATTTATTGTATATTTAAAAAAAAGCACTATGCTAATGTAGCGTAAGTTACCAAAAACATGTTAATGTTTTTTATGTGAATAAAGAAAGAGCAATACAATATTAGTAATGTTATATTTTCTATCTTATAAGTGTGTATCAAATAAATAATGATAGTTTTCTTTCAAATACTGTTAATTTTATTCTTTGTGCCACAGTCAAAATGCGTAACGTAAGTTACTGGCATATGCACGTAACGTAAGTTACCCAAATAAAATTTAAATGCTTGCGTTTAGAAATAAAGTACATTGTGGAATAAACTTATGTGGTTAGTAGGAGTAATTTATTCGAACCTTCTTTTATCGTTATGTATTTACTTTATTATATTAAATTAATCATATTTCTTAAAATGTCTTTGTTTGCTAATAAGCTTACAATACACTTCTATAATAAATTATATGTTTCTTTTTGGCTTTTGAGACATTAATTCTCTCTAAACAATATCACTGCATTCAAAATATTTAGGAGTAATGTACTATAAATTATTCAAAAATGACTTCTGTTATGTTTTAAAGTTATCAAATATGTTTTGGAAAACACAAACACAAAAATATTTTATCTCTTACAGGTGAAATATATTTTAGTCTGCATTAAATGCCACTGAACTCTGCAGAACATATGCGCTGTTAAAGGGGTATGAGAAAAGTCATGTGGATATTACAGATTTGTGAATAAAAGTCCCTCTTGATGGTATTGAAATATGTTAGAAAAGCAAAATTTATCAAAATTACTTTCTGAAGATCCGCACATTGACAATGACTATTTAAGAACTAGAAATTAACAAACTGTGGGGTTTCGTTTAGTTAAGTATTTTAAGGAACAAGAAGAAAAAACAGAGATAAAAGCCGGTGAATGATGGTGTGTGGTGAAGTACGAAAATACATTGTATCCTTGAATTGTGACGATTATTGAAGAAAACGAGTTTAAAATATAAGTAATGGCTGCTGTTGGAACCAATTAGAAATGGCCAGAAACGCAGATGAAATTTATTACAAGAAAGAAAACATAATACGAAAAATTGAATTACCTGAACTTGTTAAAAACAGCGGCTATGATGGATTTAAGTCTTATGTTATGTAATATGTTTGATTGGTCATTGAGTTTGGTATTAAATTTCTGTGAATTTAACTTATAATTGTTATTTTACAATATCTTGATCTAAACTGGACTGGAATTTTCATTCTTTATTTATTGTAATAAAAATATGCTAATAAGTGAACTTTGTAACGTAAGTTACTGTAACGTAAGTTACTCAGTTAAAAATTCCCATAAATTTCAATTTTTTAACTACATTTTTAAATTTGTGAAAATAATTTCTTAAAACTATCCAAAAAAAAGATAAATTATGATTCAAACTAAAAACAATTGTGAAAGAGCAGAGATTTGCCTTAGAACGAACTGTCACGTTATTGCATTCCCTTTTTGTGTAACATAAGTTACTGCCTTATTTTTGGCTGCTAAATTTTGAAAAATTTAAATGCAGCAAATATTTTTGTATTTTTATTATGCTTTTGACTGTCATTTTCATGGATAACTTTCGTACAAGGTTTGTATAACAATATTTGCTCTCACTGAGGTGCTAAATGCAAAAGGGTTGGTCAAAATGTAACGTAAGTCACCGTGGAATTGCCCTACTATATAGATTAAAGTCTATTTCAGAAAGATCTTAATATATTAGTTTATTTAAGGAATTGACCATGTATTTTCAAGATAAACACATTCTCTTGATCAGCCCTTATGCAACTAGTTACACACTATTATGTAATTTGATCGACAGGTCAACAAAGAAAGTAGTAACAGGCCCTATATGTTAATCAAACTTCCTTTTGAACCTGCAAACATGATGTAAGCATTAGCTGCACGCATGATCAAACATTAGCCCATATAATCAGCACTTATAACTTGCGGTTAAGCTATTAATTATAGGTTTGTGCTACCAAGTGCGATGCTGAGACCAACGAAGGGGCACATAGCTCAGTAACCTTTGAAAGGGTGGCTAAACCAGTGTCTGTTAAATGGCAAAACTTCGTTGTCTGCGGAAAGGTGGTTCTAGAGCTAATGTCTAGTTAGGGTATAGGATAAGTTATGGGGTTTTATGAGTAAATAATTATTAATTTCACCTGTTATTTTGAGTGGGGATGAAGTGCCAAGTTTTTGTACATAAATCGAAATTTTAAAATATGCTTTTATAAATGATTTTTTAATCATTTCTTGTACGTTTCCTGCGACAGAAGATCTTTCTTCTAAAGCTTATTCGAAACCAATCTATTTTTAGACGAGGATTTATATACTATTTCCGTTCACCCGAATGATCAAATGCCAACCTTGCTTTTTAACTGCTCAAATTTGAGCGAAAAGATGAAATCAAGAGATAAAACATGCGAATGGAGAGTCCTGACAAAAAGCTTGCAAGCATAAAAACATTTTAGTCTGGATTGGATACTTCCCTCAAAAGTTATTAGACATGAAGAGACCTTACCTTCAAGTATATCAATTTTCAATTGTGTACTGAAATAATCAGTTCATCGATAACCTTTCTTTCATGTTAAAAGAAGTAGTAATAAAATGCAAGTTCAAAACATATTTTTGCTTAGTTAAAATTTTAAGAGAGAAATTTTAAAAAGCCTCTATTCCCGGAAAAGGTAACTAAATCTATTACCTTCACCGTGAAAACACTACTGGTTTGTTGGAAGATATGCAAAGTCAGTCAGTGAAAGGAACATTGGCTGATCGTAATAAAACACCTTATCTATTCAACATTTGTCATTTTTGTCATGTACCACATGGAATCGGGTAGACCAATACGTGACTGAATACGTAAGAGGAATTTCATTTTAATAATTTATAACGTCATTAAATGCTCATTAAATGCAGGAATTATTTTTTAATTAGGAAACTTTTTACAGCTTTGCGTCTAGTTTTTTGAGAGTATTGAAATGAAAAAAGTGCACTAACCTAGTGAACGGCGCCCTAACCAGAAGTCCCCCCCCCCACCCCCAAAAACGGCAATTTCTTCTCGTTTTCTTTTTGGAAATGTTAAGATGAATGTACTGCCAATTCACGTGAGAAAATTTTTAACCTTATTTTTAAAAAACAGTAACAACCTGTTTATTCATTGGGAAGGGTGTTTATTGACTATTCAGTATATCTTACTCAATTTTTTTTTCAGATCAAAATCATTTACTCTGATATCACTACAGCAGCGCTTTGATTAAGTTGATTTGTCTTGTTTTCTATTTTGGTTGATAAAAATGTTGTTTGTCTAAATGTAAACTATTCTGTGTGTGTATTTTTAGTATGTCTGCTTCTTTTCTCCCTCGCCATCCGGTTTCAAAAATTGTTGTGAAAGTGCAAAAATTAAAGCCCATTTTTTTCTTTCATTTTCCCCAGTTCGACCGAGAGGGAAGAAGACCGGACAGGCAGGGAGAAGAGGAGCAAGAGGTAACCTTAAATAACATTTTCAGACTGCTTTTTATTATCTTTTCGTGTTTGAATGCTGTGAATATTTAATGTGCAAGCTATACTTCATTGCTGATGAAGATTTTTTGCTTTAGTTTATATTGCATGTTATATATTTTCTAGTTAGACAGTAATATTTTTGGAAAATTTTGTTCAACTGAAAGGTTTCAACTTGATGCGTTTTAATGCATTGAAATGTATTTTTTCACGTTAAGCTTTACGCTTGCAGTATATTTCTTCATTTCTTACTGTACGTTATTTTAACTATACATTGCATTTATGTTACAATACATTATACTTTGTTTAAACAATACATTTGTTACATTCAAAAATTATTAATGCATAATTATACTGAATTGTTTCTCATCATATTGTGGTTACAATAATATTATAATAATATAATTTTTCTATATATCTCTAAATATTAGTATAATTTTTCTCAAAGCTATTCTTTCTAATTTATTTATATTTTTTAACTTACGCGTTTATATCCCTTAATAAAACTGTAACAAATTCAGCATTTAAAATACAGTACTTGTAAACCTTAAAATTACAATTCATTCATTAAACAATTTTCATGCTTTACAACAAAGTGTAAGATTACTTTGTCTCCTCTTTTCATAAAGCAAAACTTAAGACACGCAACATTTTAAACATGCATACATTTTTGAACGAGATTCTTAGCTTAAGAGTAAATTTGTAAACATTCGTAATAAATACAGCAACAATTTTCCCAAAAATAAGAACTGCAAGTCGGAAAAATATTTTCAATGGAAACCGAAGTCAAAACTTTGCTATAGCTGTAAATCCTAAACTTTGAAGCTAATATTTCAGCTTCGTATATTTTCTCTTCAAGAGCGAAATATAACATCTCATTATTTTAATCAACAATTAAGACTTACAGTTGATAATTGACTAAAAAGAAATAAAGAGACTTTGTATAAATTTTTCTTCGTCACGGAATGAAATTCGAAGTTGTTAAAGAATACCACCTTGAATTATATGAAAAGCGTAAGCGTTAGGTTTTTGATGAATAATCCAGTATTTTTTGAATATAACTCAGCGAAAAAGAAAAAAACAGCAGCAATAGCAAATCGGGTGGGCACAAATTCACAAATTCTAATAGCTTGACTTTCCTTTTTTTTCTACAACGAAAAAAACTTGAACATTCAGGAATTATGAGCTTCAAAGCATTTTTTAATCTTATTTTTTAAATGCCACTTTTAAGATGTTATTAATCGGATTGATATACATTCAGCCAAACGGAATAACTGTGGACATTTCATTAAGGAATTTTTGGGAGATGAAATAATGCTGTATAAATTATGCCCTCCCCCCCCCCCCCTCCTACCAAAAAAATTGTTAAAAAAATTTTATTTCCTTTTCAAGCCATTGAATAAGAAATAGTGCTAAGTTTCTGTGGTATTTAAATTCACTTTTTTTTAAAGATCTTGAGAATATGCAACTAGCTTTAAAAATGAGCACATATTTTTTATATTTATAGCTAGTTTTTGTTTTGGAGTTTTTGAAACAGCTCCCTGAGTCTTACTTTCGTTTCAGAGATCGCATCGAGAAATTCATCGACGAAAACAAAGCCCTAGTGAAACGAATGGTGGGCGAGTACTCCTTCGGCAATGAGGATGACAATAACACGCCGGCCTTCAGGTTCGATCAGTTCGAGACGTACGACGGTCATCCTGTCCACAGCAGGAACAAGAGGGCGAGGACGGCGTTCGGGGCATCGTCAAACAAGTGAGTGAATGAAAATCATTAACTTTGTACCACGGGCGGATACGAGGGAGGGGCGATGGGGGCGATCGCCACTCCCTTGAGGGACTTTTCTCCAGCAGTTTTTAGATTTTGAAGTCCAAAAAAGGCCATTTTAGTTGATCTTTGATGATATTAATGGAAAGGGTGCGGGGATTTGGGGCTCTGATCTGGAAATTTTTCGAAATGGAAGAGCAAAACATTTGTAATCAACATGTGTGAAAAAAGATGCATGGTGAAAAAAGTGGGCAAGTAAGAAAAAAAATATCAATCGCTCCTCCCTTGGAACATTTCTGGATCCGCCCTTGCTTTGTACTGGGTTTCAGATTTCTTTTCACTACTTTACAACGTACAAAACACAAATCTGTACCTCAGAACCAGAACGACGTATGTCCAAAAATGGCGATTTTCACTTTTTTGCTTCATTGTATGTAGAATCTCATTCCATATCGACCCATTGAAACAGTATTCTATAAAACAAATTCCTTCACAATTATATAGCAGCGTGAAAAGAGCGCGAGTCCCATCCTTTGCATGTATCCGGCAATAGTTATCGCCCTCTACTGAAAAATGACGAAAATGGACTTACGCTAGTCTGGTTCTGAAGTACCGAAATGAGACGATTGAAAAGGCATACTAGATTCGAAGGTAACAGCCTTTTAACCGATTGGAGGCCCTGGGCACATTAAAATCATGAGTCCCATGACCTTGGCAGAGTAGCAATTTTATTAGACTAGAAAAAGAAAGTATATAAGCGAGGTTCCAGATTTCTTTAGTCACATTAAATGACAATTTAAACAAATTTCTCCCGTTTGCCACTTCTTTTTGATGTTGAGATAATAATAATATAAAGCAGTGAGTAACCGCCCCTAAGCAAGGGCTAAGGCAGAAAGAAACATGCAATACACCGCCAACTTGGCTATTTCGATCCATGGACAGCTGTTTCGAGCTTATTATGCTCTCATCAGCATGGAATACGAAAGTAGTCGAGTTGGAGGCAAAAATCCTCTTATAAAGCAAAGAGAGCCAAAAAAACTAGTTGCTAATATCTGTACCTCAGAACCAGACTAACGTAAGTCCATTTTCGTCATTTTTCGGTAGAGGGAAAAATTGATTGTCGAATACATCGTTTTTCCCCTCTACTGAAAAATGACGAAAATGGACTTACGTTAGTCTGGTTCTGAGGTACAGATATGAAGTTAGAATACCAGCGAGCGACCGCACTTTGTACGGTACAACTCGTAAATTTTTTAGGAAGAGCTCAAGGTTTAAAGCAGTGAGTAACCTTGAGTTACCCACAGTTCCAGACATATTATAAAAATAATATGCCTGGAACTATGGGCCCCTACCGTTTTTGGGGTCCTGGGTAAGTGCCCAGCATGCCCACTGGGAAAGAAGAGCTTGGAAATAGCCCTCTTCGTCAGTGCCTAGTACATAATTGAATGAACCATGAATTTGGAGAATTAAAATATGAAAAGAAACATGAGTTGAACCAATCAGGTGTCAAAACTTGTATGCCTTTGTTATCGTCTTATTTGTGCCTTTAAAAGTTGTAACGATTTTTATTCAAGTGAATGAATGTTTACCTAACCAACTTTTTCCACTAAATCACACCTGGATTTTAGCGACAGTAGATTTTGTTGTACTTACAAGTACACTAAAACACGATTTACACAAATATTCTCTCTATTTGTGAATACCTGCGCCATTCTGTGATCAACTTAGTCGAACAGAAAATTCATTAATGTCATTTTAACATGAAGATGAAGTGATTCGTTTCTTAGAAAACTTTTGTTTTACCAAATGGACAACTAGTATTCCTGTCCAAAATTTCCTAAATCTCTTTTTGAAACAAGAACAATAGAGTTGTTTATTACTATTTAAACTTCAAGTTCCGTTATAGGTGGCTGGTGCAAAAGCCGCCTATAACAGAAGCCTGTGACAAAGTGGGGAGTCAAAAGAAAGACGGGAGAGGGGATTGAAAGAAAGGGGAGTAGGGGGGAGGTTAGGATACAGTTCCTTTATTTTTTTTTTTTTTGCCACAATTATTTGGCTATAATATTGGATTTTAACATTGCTGGTTAATTGACTTCTAAAAGAGGCGGAATTTGGAGTCAAAAACCAAACTGGCTGGTTGATTTTCCTCCTTTCTCACGAAATAACATGAAAAAACTCCAATTTTTGGAATTTTCAGCTTTAATTATGGTAAAGTTAATCAATCCAGTCAGTAAAAAATCATTTTTCACTCGATCATTACTTTTTAGCCGTGAAAAGTGAGGGGGCAAAGTCCCTTCACTTTTGGAAGTGAGGGACAAAGCCAATTCACTTTTGGAAGTGAGGGGGCAGTCACCCCCCTTGCCCCCTGTACCAGCCGCATATGAACTCTGTTTTCCAAATGCTTATCAATGTCTTGTTTGAGCAAGCAATACTGGAGCTACTATTTTCGAATAAATTGCTTGCATTATCCAGTGGTCAAGTACTATAGTCCAATAAGTTTTATGACTTTTTCGTTACTTCAATATACATGCTTTCACAACGTTTTGAAATTCTGTGTTTCCTATCATTGCCCTCTTACTTTTGTTTTCTACTCAAAGGTAGACATTTACTTTTTTTGATCATGCACTATTTTTACTTTTGATTTCGCACTTATGATTTCCAAAAAGTACAAATAAAAATGCAGGTGGTGCAAATATTTTCGACATAATTACTCTGATGAGTAAATTGTTTCACATGAGCATGAAAAATATAACCTCTTATCAAAATAATCCATGTGAAAATCAGTGAATTAGTATCGAATGAGGGGGGGGGGTGTTAGATAAGGTTCTTACGAATCAAATAGCTTTTCGCGTCTAGCATAGATGGAAAAAGAAAAGTGCATAGAAAAAAATAATTGACTAAAGTTTAAAAAACATTACATACAAATTTAAGATACATGATAAGTGGAAAACATTTTTTTCTTTCCTTAAAAAAAATGTTCAGTCAAAACAATATTTAAACAGCATATTCACCAACTTGCATGGTGTTATCATGAAGGTTTGCACGGCTTCTTATTAGTATGGTTCATGGAATGCTAAGAGTCACAAATTTTAGCATTAATTTTTTTGTAGAATTCCTAAAAGAATTGTTCAATCAAAAATCGCTAAATGCGTCTAATGTGCGAAAGATATTTTGATGTTAGAAATCTTCAAAAAATATCTGCATAAATCAAAAATCTAGGCACTCTTTAAAAAGTTACTTTCTTAACGAATGATCTTATTGCAAGCTAAAGTAAAATGTTGCTTTTGTTATTGAGCGATAAAAAATGCTATATGTTTTTTTTTTTTTTTGAGCGCCGAGTAGGCCCTCTTTCAAATTGACAGTCGGCCAACGTTTCTCGGCCACCAGTTTTTGCTCCTCTACCATGCAGAATTGCATGGCACGGTACTGGCGCTATCTGTTCAGCTGCTGGGTAACCAATGTGTCCCTAGTGAGGCCCATCCAAAGTCGATCCTGATGGTAACCCAGTCCTTTATCCACCGAGCCAAAGGCCTTTAAGGCTCGGGGGCAAAGTCGGGTTATGTGCTTTCAGACCAAACCACACACTTACGGCAATTCGCCATTGCGAAAAACATAATTTGAGTTCGAGTTGTCAAATGTTTGTTTTTTTTTTGAATAGAATTTGAGCAGCAACGTACACACAACAATGCGGAAAAACGTAATGTAGACAACGCAAGTTAATGAAAAGCGGTGTCTTCACTAGAAACCTTCATGGAATCCCAATCACCTAGATACTGTCTAAAATTTTTTCGTACGACCTCCGCAGCATCTGCGCACGCGCCAAGTCTCTTCGGACTTTCTCGAAATAGGGGGGAAAAGCAACGAGGAAGTAGTAAGCGAACAAAAGCTGAAATCATCGGGAAGTGCGCATCCTAAACGTATCTCCCCTTTTTTCAGATGGAAGCGTCCGTGGCTGCCAGGCGCACAAAACGCAAACAGACAGTATTTCCTAGTCGTACCGAATTTTTCTATAAGTACAGTAGGGCCGCTTAATGAAACTGCCATTTGGCCAAAAAAAAATCTAATAAACGGATATTTCTTGATCCTGGATCAAAATAATGCATTATAGCGGTTGGTTATATTGAATATGTATTATATTAAGCGGGATATACTTTTAACCGATATTCTAATAAGCGGGCTCGACTGTACCTGTACTAAAAACTGCACTTTGTAACTATTAATCGCACACAAAATTCACATTTCGCTTCAACCTATCATAAAAACTATTTTGCTAGAAGCTATCACGCGAATTTCTTTTTCCTGAATTTCTTATTACCCGGATTAAAAAGAAATATTTAATGCATTTATGGTTCATTTTGCCTAGAGATATACGTAAACATATTTTCAAGGTATCTGATGCATTTTTAACTATACATTACGCTGTAATTCACTTAAATACAATTGACAAGTATAGTGTTACATGTTTATTGCATTAAATAAGTGAAGTTAAACTTCGTAAAATCAATTTTACTTGAAGAAACACTTTTATCTAGTACATAAAATGCTGTATGGGTGATTCTCTGTAAACTGGTAATTGGCTGTCCGGACTGAGTATTTTAAAAATAATAATGTGTAATAAAGAAATTACCGCTCTTAATACAAGTAAAGCATTAATACTTTGTGGCCCAATTATATTTGGAGTGATAACAATTTAATATTTTTTTCTAGAAATTATCTAAGCGCCAAAACACAGTCTG
Organism: Uloborus plumipes; assembly: GCA_038373865.1. Lineage (NCBI taxonomy): Eukaryota > Metazoa > Arthropoda > Arachnida > Araneae > Uloboridae > Uloborus > Uloborus plumipes. Next base: position 81,988 of record JAXGGA010004837.1, read on the forward strand.
GCTGTCCCAATCTCATAGTCTAACTGTTAAAGATAGTATTTCAAAAAACCTATTAACACTGCATAAATTTGGCAATTAATATCTAAAAATAGAATAATGAAGCTATATTTTTATTATGAAATAAGGTATAATTACGTATTTCTAAAACTTAAAATTGTCATGTAAATTCTGTCCGGAGTTTTTTCAAACAGTTCCCTGCAACAAATTCAAAGCTGTTTGCAAATTCTTTTTGGCATGAAGTTTAAAGTAATCAGTATGAATTTGCCGAAATCGCCGAGAACGGTGTTGAAACGCTACTTTGCTTAATTTGAGAGCCACATTTGTGATGAAAATATGCATCAGGGTCGTTGCGAAAGCAGTCCCCTGGGAAGTGATTTTATTAATGTCAATAAATTTAATTATAAAACATATTAGTTATTATGTCCACGATGTGTGCCTAAATTTATAGGTAGTCTCGTAACTAATTATGTTCCAATAGTTTTGCAGATATTACGCAGCGAAGAGCAAAAATACAGTCACCTGGCACAGTCCCCTGCCTAGTTATACTAGGCGGGGGACTTATCCCCTATCATGATTTATCAGAAAAACACAAACTTCAATTGACCCTCTTTCAAACCAAAGTAATAGATTCATTTTCTGAGCAATAGTATTCTAATTATACGAACATTTCAAAAAACCGTGCCCGGACAGATTTCGTGTGAAAAATGACGAGTTTACAGAGAATCGCCCATACGTAAACATACTTTCAAGGTATCTGATACATTTTTAACCATACATTACGCTGTAATTCACTTGAATACAATTGACAAGTATAGTGTTACATGTTTATCGCATTAAATAAGTGAAGTTAAACTTCGTAAAATCAATTTTACTCGAAGAAACACTTTTATCTAGTACATAAAATGCTGTATATGTGGGCGATTCTCTGTAAACTGGTAATTCGCTGTCCAGACCGAGTATTTTAAAAATAATAAAGTGCATTAAAGTAATTATTGCTCTTAATACAAGTAAACCATTAATACTTTGTGGCCCAATTGTATTTGGAGCGGTAACTATTTAATTTTTTTTCTATAAATTATCTAAGCACCAAAAACACAGTCCCCTGGTTGTCCCAATCCAATAGTTTAACACTTAAAGGTCATATTTCAAAAAACCTATTAACACTACATAAATTTGGCAATTAATACTTAAAAATAGAATAATGCAGCTATATTTTTTTCATGAAATAAGGTCTAATTACTTATTTCTAAAACTTGAAATTGTCATCTAAATTCTGTCCGAAGCTTTTTCAAACAGTCCCCTGCCACAACTTCAAAGCTCCAATAGAAAACATCTGTTTCTCTTGCAAATGTTTTTTGGCATGAAGTTTAAAGTAATCGGTTTGAATTTGCTGAAATTGCTGATAATGATGTTGAAAAAATATTTTGTTTAGTTTGAGAGCCACATTTGTGATGAAAGTATGCATCAGGGTCGTTGCGAAAACAGTCCTCTGGGAAGTGATTTTATTAATGTCAATTAGTTTAATTATGAAAAATATCAGTTATTATGTCCACGATTTGAGCCTTAACTTATTGGTAGTCTCGTAACTAATTATGTTCCAATAGTTTTGCAGATATTACGTAACAAAGAGTAAAAACACAATCACCTGGCACAGTCCCCTGCCTAGTTATACTAGGAAGGGGACTAAACCCCTATCATGATTTATCAGAAAAACACAAACTTCAATTGACCCTCTTTCAAACCAAAGTAATAGATTCGTTTTCTGAGCAATAGTATAATAATTATACGAAAATTTCAAAAAACCATGCCCGGACAGACTTCGTGTGAAAAATGACGAGTTTACAAAGAATCGCCCATGTATACTGTGCATGCAGTTTGTTTTGTAAGCTCTTTTGCAGTTTACATAATTACTTTTTAATTTTAATTGAGTAAATGTTTTGT
>JAXGGA010004838.1:0-83916 GCA_038373865.1 Uloborus plumipes
AATTATTTCTCACTTTTCTTTCTGCTTAATAAGGGATTAAGATGATTTTTAAGTAGCATAATATTGCTGTAAATACACTTAAAAATAAAGGTATGTTTGCTTTTCAGTGAAATTTATGTTAGGAAAATGACTAACTTTTTTTCAAAAATTTTGATACTGAAATGTGTATATTGTGCAACAGCAACAAGAAAACGAAAAAAACCCACTAATTTTATTCTTTGCAATGATAGAACACACCTTCAGGCTCATTTCGAATGCTTCCATTATTGAATAGGACCTCCGCCTTTTCGTGAAATGCCGCTTAAGTAAACTCATGTTTTGCACAAGAAAAAAAATACTTGTCGTAGTTTATTCAAATTTTATTCAAACAAAATTATATTATATAAATTTCAAGTATTTTTTTTATTAAATCCTCATACTTTCAGCAACATATCTGAGAATTTTTGGAAATATTGAGAGATTTCTGCACCCGTCACAATTTACTGAAGAGATACGTATACATGCAGATTAGGCTTAGCGGTTGACAGAAAATGCAATTTTTTGAAAAGTTTGACGGCCTGTAAAACAAAAACCAGATCACATATGGGCAAACAGTGTTTCTTTCAGGCATCTCTCCGGGGGGGCAGTGCCACCCCGGAGCAAGTCAACTGCCCCCCCGGGGAAAAATCAACATGACCCAACACACGCAAAAATGAATAAAATAAAGTAAAAAATAAATAAATAAACAATTAAATATGAAGGAAATAATTTATATAAAAATTAAAAGGTTAAAACATATATCGAGGAGAGCTGGGGGAGCATCAAAGATGGTCTTTAATTGCAATTTAGGACATCAATTTTGAAAAAATACCGGGGGAGATTTCATTTAAGATTGGCTGTCGTACAGTTGCGCTTTTTTGGGGGGGGGGGGGATCTTCACTTTCAAAACACGTCCTGGGAGAGTCCTGAACTGCATCAATTTTCATTATGTTTTAAAAGATAAATCTACAAAATCGTTTTTAGGACCTCAATTTTAAAAATTTCAGATGAATTATTTGCGAACTCCATCCTTTTGTAGGGAGAGTCCATGGACTCTATCCCTTCTCTTAATGTCCAAAGATGGCTTAGTATTGCGCTTCCAGGTCTTCAATGACGGAAGTTTTAAGAGGGAAAGTCCTAAATCTAGCCCTTTGTATAACGGTATCAAAATGCACTAAAATTATATTTTAAGGTTTCAATTTGTATAACTTTTCCAGGGTAGAGTCCTACCCTTTTAGAACTAACTCCAAATTCACCTTAATATTGAAAAAGATTTACAAAATTTCGATTTTAGAGCTTCAATTTCGAAAACTTTCTAAAGAAAAATCCTTGTATTCCATTCCCAAAAACCATCTAAAATTCCGTTGTTGGAGTTTCGGTTTCGAAATATACCAAGGACCTCATTCCTTTCCTTAAAGTTACCAAAATGGCATACAATCGCGTTCTAAAAATTACGATTTCGAAAATTTTCAAAATTAAGTCTCCCCCCGTCCCTTGTCCAAAAGTCATAAGTTATGATGCGTTATAAATATGATGTTTGCAAACACCATAACGTAAATATACGACCAACAATTTTAGAATATTTTAGAAAAATATTCATTGGAGAACAACTTAGTTTTGCTTAAATATTACGTCCACGATTCCGTTCATATTTTAAATTATCTTTATTCGCTTTTAGAACGCAATACATCCGATGTGTGATTCTAATTCATTTTAGTCATGATTCTTTTCTAAGCTGGCAGCTAGATTCACTCTGTTTCCGAAAAAAGATCTCTGCATGCAACACTATATGTTAAATAAAAAAGAGGGTCATCAAACTCTCATATAACCCCTTCCTCAACTTTATCAAGTTTATTGGGCCTTAAGACAGCCTTGCTTCGTTATGCATTTTATTGTAATGGATTCGGTTTTTCTATCTCTTACCTTGTTATAGGAATGAAATAATGAAATTACTCTCAAAAACTGAAAAGGAACAGAACACAACATAAAAAATTGAAAAGTCATTTGAAACATATATCACCCTCCCTCGTTAGTACATAGCCAAGCAATTAGATAAATTTACAAACTGATGTTTTAAAATATTGAAGTTTTTATATTGAGAGTAATTACTTTTCAATTTACTTCATAGGGAAAAGAGATGATTCACTCACATCTACCACCTTAAACACGTCCTTGGCATCTACGGATAGAGTTTCTGGTTTTGAAGAGGTCATTATTGGAAATATTGGGTGATAAGTATGTAATTTTAAGAGTCAAAGGGGGGGGGGGAGAGAAAATTACCGAAAAAAGTCCCCAAAATCCAATTTTAGGATTTTTGGTTGCTGTAGTCCACCCCCATGACCCCCCCCCCTCTGGATCGGAGCCTATTCCTTCGCCCCTTCGGATTCTCAAAGTGCCCCCCCGGAGCAAAATGTCTGAAAGAAACACTGTGGGCAAAAGAATTCATATGATTAGGGGAGACTGGGTACGGTTGTGACAATTTTCATTTGCGCCCCCATAGATCCCTTAGCAATGCCTGTGAGCTGGTTTAAAGTTGTTTTTATGTTAAAGTGTTTATTTGCCTGCTTATAAACACTAAAAATTTCTCCCTAAGTACAATAGTTAACTGACAGGACCAAATTAAACAAAAAAGGAAAAAATGTCACAACCGACCCTACCCCAGGGGCGGTTGTGACAGTGCTTGGGGTCGGTTGTGACAAGTTCAAAAATACAGCAAAACAGTCTAGATCACTTTTAATTTCAAGTAATATTAAACGTAATTCAACATAACCTTCATCTGGGAAAGTTTAACATTTAACAATGTGTCTCGTTCAGTTGAAGTAGCCTTATCCCAAGTCTTACAAAAATATCAGGTTTTTGGAATTTCGTAACGTGTGTTTTGGCAACATTATGCACATCCTGTGAGAATTGTCTATTCATAACAATTCTCAAGTATCAAAGAAAGATTCCACATTTATTTGTTTTATTGAAGCTTGTTACTCTTGAAAGGCTAGTTGCATGAGCTACACGAACAGACGTGAAACATTTTTATTCATAAATGAACGGATCCATTTCTCAGTAGCCATTTTACTCTCATATCTGCTTTTAGCGTATATGTAAGCTCAAAAACACTTTATTATAAGCAATATAACCTATGCACACGTTTTTTTCATTGTGACAGCGCCGGCCGGCTCCATCGCGTTTACGAATGAATGTTTCGTAGCAAAGACTTACGATTAAAGTTGCATTTCCAAAGCTGTCCGAAAGAAAAAAAAGCTTCACTTCTTTATAAGCTTCTTTATACTTCATTAGGTCACACTGCCCTATTTCTGTCTTCTCCAAGCGTATCATGGGCATCAATGAGGATAAAAATATGTTTTACTCGTGTCACAACCGTCCCCACGCAATTTGTCACAACCGACCCCAACCCACTACTTTTGAAAACAGCAATCGCCATGGCAATACAAAATAGCCTACATAAAAAGTAATCACTGCTATTTCACTATTAAGGTTCACTGCTAACGGGGAGAAAACTTTCATTTCTCTATCTGTACCCATTCAACAGGAATTACTAAAAGACATCGAACAAAAAAACTTACTTTTGACTGTTAAAAAGTAACTAACCCCTCTGCTAGCGTTAATGTCGCTCGATGGCTACCGCAATGCTTTGACATACATTCAGACAAACATGCTGATACTCTATATCTTTGCTTCAACCAGGTATTAATTATGGTTTAGCTAATATGACGACTGTCACAACCGCCCCGCGTCACAACCGTCCCCAGTCTCCCCTACTTACCACCATAAAAATATTAAATACACCAAATTTTATCAAAATCCGATGACATGGGCTACATGACCGGGTGAACTGACGTGGAATGACCCACAAGTTACTTTTGAAAAAGCAAAAAAAAATATATATATCTATTTTTTTATTACAACATTTTTTCTAGGATTTTCAATCCTATGTGAAATTATCAGCTGCTACTTAGCTGTTTCTGCATTTTGCTAAATGCATTTTAAAACTTTAGGATGCAATATAAATACTTTAAAAACTAATAATGCATCACAAAAAAATATTATTTTCCCGTACGTATACGTGAGTGCAGCAGCAAACAAGGCTTATGTACTTTCACCCCATGACTTTTTTAAAAAGTTTTTTTTAAAAAGTTTTCTTAATTTAATACCGCTTATAATACTTTTAACTTTATTTTTTAAAAATAATTATAAATTTAAATTAAAAAAATTTTAAAACATTTTATTCAGAGAAATAAAACTTGTTAAATGAAAAAATAATCGAAAATTAAAGAATAATGAAAATGAAAAAATAAATAAATAAGGATTTAAAAAAAATCATTAATTTTTAACTCTGAAATGTGGGGGAGGCAATAAGGATGGATCCTTTACTTTTGAAAGTGAGAGAGCAGTCATCTTCTTTATCCCCTGTACGAGCCGCCTATGCTTCGAATGTCCCCCCACGCCTCCCCAACCACGAGACCCCCGAAAAGTGAAAGAGAAAATCTTTAAAGCTTTTCCCCGTAACAGTTTAGGAGACGGCATTATTTCCCCTTGGCCCATCCGCCATCCCCCAAGCACCTCCATAAACGAGACTCCCTCAAAATGATATTAAAAATGACCAAGCAAAATAAAACTTTAAATATTAGCTCGCCTAAAAAAAAGCAATAACGCAATCAACGCCAAGAACACTCTCCCCCTCCCCGTTAGTCCCACACTGAAATGAATTCTTTCAAGGCCAAACATCTTTGTACATGGGCACACTATACAAGTAAGTGAATGAGGAGCAAAGTGAAATAGAGGGGCAAAGTGAAATGGTGAAATATTTTCAGCTTGCAGCTCCACGTTTCAAGCAATATTTTAACTAAGTTCCTGAACATTTTGTTGATTCCTGTCAAGAACTAAATACTTCTGGAGATCAACGAAAAAACTATACAAGTGGTTTTTAGAATTTGATCCACTTATTGTAATATTCGGAGGTTTCGAAAAATATTTATTGTTATGATAAAATTCTTGTACTTATCGTATTAAGTGCTAATTAGGATCTACTAATATCCAGTGCAGTACTTATTTAGTTCATGTTAACCATGTTTTGAATTTAAATGTTCAATGCAATTCTTCAAGTGGTCGCTGAACAAAGTGAAATAGCTCATTTTGTTTACTTATTCATTTATGCTTTTTTTATATTTTTGTTTTCACACTCATTGTTTTACACTAATCTATTATTTGCTTGATAAATATTTCATTTACATAAGATGTGTGAAAGTAAACATTATAAAATAATAAAAAACATATCGCTGTGGAAAATGACAAAATTTTAATCTCATAAATAAATTAAGAAAAAAAAGTGTGGCACTTAATATCTTAAACTAGCTTATAATTAAAAAAGAGTGCAAGTTGCTTGGGATAAAAATATCATGTACTTTGCCCGTTGGTCCCGTTATCAATATTGTTCGTATTAGATAAAGATAAAAATACCATCGAATGAATCGGAATGAATTTCATATCAGTTTCAAAGAAGCCTTATCATTCAAAATTCTCATTGAGATTATTATTAAAACAAGCTGCCTGGCCTAGCGTTGCACGGGCTACCTTAGAAATGAAAGCGATGTCAAGTGACACATCCGCTTTCGGCAGCCAACAAACTCGCCGCCACGGCGGCTCGCTATGGCCAGCGCCCTTTACACACAGTGACAGTTGCCAAAACAATACTTTTAATAAACGCCATGTCTCGAGAAGAGCGAATTTTAAGTTTTTTAAAAATTTCTTCCGAATTCCTTTATCAAACCTTATGTTAATTAAAACTAATGAAGCCTGAAAAATTACGATCGATCGGTACCTGGTTCGACGTTCAGCTCATTGGCATTCAGGAGAAAGAAACAGGACATAGATACATAGAAAGACACTCAGTTTAGAAATAATAATGATTGAAAAGCACGAGCGGATTAGTTCCCATTCTCCTCGAGAGATGGCGTTCATTGGACGTATTGTTTTGGCAACTGTGTGTAGAGGTCGCTGGTCGTAGCGAGCCGCTGTGGCGGTGAGTTTTAACGGACTCCGTAAAAAATTGGTAATTATTGCAAAAGTTATATATACGCTATACGCAAAAAACATAGCTGAAATTTTATTGAAAGTCACAAAATTGAATACAAAATTTACATAAAAGATGTCCATGATATTATCAGTATTATTTTTTAAATTTACCTTTAAAAAACCTGAGTAAGGAGTTTTTTTCACGCTTGGAATAGCAAAAATAATGAATACCGGTAAATTTTTGTGCTGACCGGCAGTTGTGAATTGCTGATTTAGAAAAACTGATTGCTGATTGATGACGTGTATATTCGTGAAATCTCATTTCACTTTTCACTAAAAAAATTTTTAATTTTTAACTTTTTTAAAGGCACTTTCAGATAATTTCAATTCTATTTTTTCTCTGAAACAGAAAAAGCAAGAAAATTTTCAAAATATGGATACGAAGCAATTTTTATCAAAAGAGAAAGGGGGCTATATACTCAACTCATATTACATATACATTCATATATATTCACATTATATTCATTCATATTGAAAAGCGACAAAAAACCATACAAACTGTAAAAAAAAAAAAAAAAGCAGACTGGGTTTTTTCAAACCCTATTATTTGCCTAAAAGCCTTATGCATATTGATTGCCTCTGAACATGCTGTAAATATTTCATGGACCCTTTGTCAAGTATTTGTGTGCATGTATATTGTAATAATTGTGTAGAATATCACATGTATATCGTAGCTGTACGAAATGTAAAATTAGCACAACAGTGTTTTGTGTAAATATTTAAATGCAAGTTAAAACCAAAATGTTTCTTGAAAGAAATCACGCTCTTATTAAAACCTGGGGGTGTGAATTGTGCTTTTTTAAACGTTGATCCTTTGCCAGAAAGCTTCATGGTTGAGGTCGGTCGGTCGGTCGGTCATTAGATTTTTAGGGGGCGTACAGAATACTCTTTTACCCCGAGTCCTTTTTATAAATTCAAGTTTATGAAGCAAAACGGTTAACCTACTTTCATGGTTGAGGAATATCTTTGAACACTTTGTAAATCTAAAAATTCCATGTCTTTGTAAAACCCTTTTTCAAGTATTTGTATGCATGCGTATATTGTAATAATTATGTGTAGAATATCATATTTATCCAGGGCCAATTTTCTCAATTGGCAGAGTAAGCAGCTTACAAAATTTTCAGTGATACCGAATTTTGCTTTAACCATACTTTTTTTATTTATTTATTCTTGAGAGTAAAATTTTGTCATTTTCCACAGCGATATCTTTCTCGTTATTTTATAATGTTTACTTTCGCACATCTTATGTAAATGAAATATTTATCAAGCAAATAATAGAGTAGTGTAAAACAATGAGTGTGGGAAAAAAAAAAGAAAAAAAAAAGAAAAGAAAACATAAATGAATTAGTAAACAAAATGAGCTATTTCACTTCGCACCATCCACTTTGCCCAGCGAGCATCTTGACGAATTGCATTGAATATTTAAGTTCAAAAAATGCTTAACATGAATTAAATAAGTACTGCACTGGATATTAGTAGATCCTAATTAGCACTTAAAATGATAAATACAAGAATTTTATCATGACAATAAATATTTTTCGAAACCCCCGAATATATAACTTTTGCAATAATTACTAATTTTTTACGAAGTCCATTAAAACCACCGCCACGGCGGCTCGCTGCGGCCAGCGACCTCTACACACAGTTGCCAAAACAATACTTCCAATGAACGCCATCTCTCGAGGAGAATGGGAACTAATCCGCTCGTGCTTTTCAACCATTATTATTTCTAAACTAAAATAATAACTCCTTACATACAGTGCAGTGTTATATAGCCTAAAGCCTTCCTGATTAAATGGGCTGTTCAACACAAAAAGAATTTTTAATTCGAACCAGTATTTCCTGAGAATAGTTGTATACGGTTGCTATGAACAGTAATCTACTTTTTTGAAAACTGAGTATCTTTCTATGTATCTATGTCCTGTTTCTTTCTCCTGAATGCCAATGAGCTGAACGTCGAACCAGGTACCGATCGATCGTAATTTTTCAGGCTTCATTAGTTTTAATTAACATGAGGTTTGATAAATGAATTCAGAAGAAATTTTAAAAAATCTTAAAATCCGCTCTTCTCGAGACATGGCGTTTATTAAAAGTATTGTTTTGGCAACTGTCACTGTGTGTAGAGGGCGCTGGCCATAGCGAGCCGCCGTGGCGGCGAGTTTGTTGCTCTGCCGAAAGCGGATGTGTCACTTGACATGGCTTTCATTTCTAAGGTAGCCCGTGCAACGCCAGGCCAGGCAGCTTGTTTTAATAATAATCTCAATGAGAATTTTGAATGATAAGACTTCTTTGAAACTGATATGAAATTCATTCCGATTCATTTGATGGTATTTTTATCTCTATCTAATACCAACAATATTGATAACGAGGCCAACGGGCAAAGTACATATGATTTTTATCCCTAACAACTTGTACTCTTTTTAAATATAAGCTAGTTTAAGATATTAAGTGCCACACTTTTTTTTTCTCAATTTATTCATGAGATTAAAATTTTGTCATTTTCCACAGCGATATGTTTTTCACTGCTTTATAATGTTTACTTTCACACATCTTATGTAAATGAAATATTTATCAAGCAAATAATAGATTAGTGTAAAACAATGAGTGTGAAAACAAAAATATGAAAAAAGCATAAATGAATAAGTAAACAAAATGAGCTATTTCACTTTGTCCAGCGACCGCTTGACGAATTGCATTGAACATTTAAATTCAAAACATGGTTAACATGAACTAAATAAGTACTGCATTGGATATTAGTAGATCCTAATTAGCACTTAAAACGATAAGTACAAGAATTTTATCATAAAAATAAATATTTTTCGAAACCTCCGAATATTACAATAAGTGAATCAAATGCTAAAAACCACTTGTATAGTTTTTTCGGTGATCTCCAGAAGTATTTAGTTCTTGACAGGAATCAACAATATGTTCAGGAACTTAGTTAAAATATTGCTTGAAACGTGGCGCTGCAAACTAAAAATAGTTCACCATTTCACTTTGCCCCTCTATTTCACTTTGCTCCTCGTTCACCTACTTGTATAGTGTGCTCCGATACAAAGATGTTTGGCCTTGAAAGAATTCATTTCAGTGTGGGACTAACGTGGGGGGGGGGGGGGAATGTTCCTGCCGTTGATTGCGTTATTGCTATTTTTTAGGCGAGCTAATATTTTAAGTTTTATTTGTTTGTTCATTTTTAATATCATTTTGAGGGAGTCTCGCTTACGGAGGTGCTTGGGGGATGGCGGAAGGGCCAAGAGAAAATAATGCCGTCTCCTAAACTGTTACGGGGAAAAGCTTTAAAGATTTTTCTCTTTCCTTTTTCGGGGGTCTTGTGGTTGGGGGGGGGGGCGTGGGGGGGGGACATTCGAAGCATAGGCGGCTCGTACAAGGGATAAAGAAGATGACTGCTCTCTCACTTTCAAAAGTAATGGATCCATCCTTATTGCCCCCTTTAATTTCAGATTAAAAATTAATGATTTTTTAAAAATCCTTATTTATTTTTTTTTCCTTTTCATTGTTCTTTAATTTTCGTTTATTTTTTTATTTAACAAGTTTATTTCTCTGAATAAAATGTTTTTTCAATTTTTAAAATTTAAATTCAAAATTCTTTTTAAAAAATAAAGTTAAAAATATTAAAAACGGTATTAAATTAATATAACTTTTAAAAAATAACTTACTTTAAAAAAAAAAATCATGGGGTGAAAGTGCAAAAGACTTGTTTGCTGCTGCACTCACGTATACGTATGGGAAACTAATATTTTTTTGTGATGCATTATTAGTTTTTAAAGTATTTTTATTGCATCCTAAAGTTTTAAAATGCATTTAGCAAAACGCAGAAACAGCTAAGTGGCAGCTGATAACTTCGCGTAGGATTGAAAAGTAGCTTTTGGAGATCAACATGAGTTGTTGGAATGCTAGTGAGTTGCCCCGGTTAACGCGACATCTGGCGGCGAAATTCCTTGCCCCTGTCCCTTGCTTTTTGAGGGAAAATTACAGGCAGGTGTAAAGCAGAGCGTCCATCCACGTAGGCTACGAAAGTACATCTACTTTTTTTTTTTCCAATTTAAAAGGACAGCAGAATGGCAATGGCCTGCCTTTTCTCCTTTGTAAACGCCACATGCCGGCGTGATTTATTCGGGAAAGCTATCAGTGTCAATCAGTATTTTTTAAAATCAACTGCAATTTACTGCACCAAGAAATTAAAGGTGATTGCATTTCATCGTTATATCTCATCAGTTTTTGAATACTTGTGTTGCATTTTTTATATTGTAATTCTTTAAGTTTGTTTTCTGCCCTTCCACTAGGGCTTCATTAACTCCCGTTTAATTATTATTATTGGGCAGTTCTTCGGAAAATGATAAACTGCTAACCAATTTTTTAAAATCGATGCTTGTTCACAAATTAGCTGTCATTTTAAAGTTTATGATTTGAAATATGAGGAAGTTATAAAAATGAGCACAAAATTTTAATCATAGTGGATTCATAAGCATCTGATTAAAGCTATATAGTATTGATACGCTGCCATAACTCATTTTCTAGAACCTTGTTCGACTTGATATTTCGAAGAATGATTGCAATATTTTTTTTATTGTAACTAATTCATATGCTTGCTACAACACTTCAGAAAAAATGTAACCCCCCCCCTCCCCAAAAAAATAAAAAAAAGAGATCGAAGTGATTTTAGTCCATAAAATTACTTTTGATGAAATTGTCGAAAAATTTATGCTGTGCAAAGTAGAATAAAGTTGGAAAAAAAAAAAGATTTTTATAAATTACGGAAAAATACTCAGGACTTTTCAAAGAAAGTTAAACTAATTTTTGTGTGAGAATAAAAATAGATTTTAACTATTTCTCTGTGTATATATGTTTTGGTTCACCTTATTACTGCATATGTTTGTTTTTTTTTTCACCATTGAAACTAGGTAATTTGAACTAAGGTGGGTAAGGGAGACAGTTTTATGCTACCCTGATTCTGAAAAATTGTAGATCTGGTTCACTTTATGTGAATAAAGAAAATTAAGGGAAAATGAGTAAATATAACCAGCTTTAAAAATAAAATCTGATTCTTTTCAACGAAAACCAGCTTAAAAAATACTGAAACCCCCCTAATTAAAATTTGAGATAGTCAGAATAGCTTGTGCTTTGAAGGTCTGAAATTTGATTTCAGAAAAAGGAAAATCAATGACAAGGACTCAGAGGCTAAGCAAGTTCAATGGAGACAGATTTTAGCAAGCGTATGAATCAAATGTATAATGCTGTATCTTAATATGTATGAAACTGAATTTGATAATCTTTTGTTGACGTCATGAACTGAATCAGCTTGACCACAAGATGCTGCTCTAGCAATATTTTGCTGCTTATGTAAATGTAGTGTCAAGCACTCATGCTTTATTGTTTGTTAAATTGTGTTATTAATTATTTTAAACAATGAAACTTAAAAACGAAAATTTTCATATAATTATTGACCTAACAGTAATAGTTCAAATGGGCACCCAGTAAATCTGAATGTCCCAGAATCTGAACCATGCTGAGCTGCAATTAGTTGAAATTTGAAGTTTCCCTGTGCATAAATATGTTCAATTTTTTAACTGCCTATCTCTTGCTCTTTTTTTTGACATATATTAATAAATACCCAGTTGATAATTCGAATCTGCAAGTAATATATTTTTAGTTTTGGATACAAGTAATTATTTTAAGTATTTTGTGAATACTGGATAACTTCTGGAGGCAGGCTATATAATTTATTGAACAAATTTTACAGCATGGATTTTAGAAATAAAATATTTCAGAAATGCTAACTGTGCTGAACACAGGGTTGGGTTTTTGATGTCCAAAACTGACTTTTGACATGACGTGTCAAGAACTAGTCGAAAACTTAAAAACCTGTTGGAAACATCAAAAACTTGAAAATTGATATTATTGTCAAATACAGTCCTTCTCATGTTTTATAAAGACATTTGTTTTCCTGATGTAGCAAGTTTTTAAAACTATAATTTATGTATCATATTATGTTAACTATAAATTAAATTAATAAATTTAATTAAAATGAGTTCATACATTTTCTTTCAAATTTATTTGCTATGTTGTAAAAAAAGTTATTAATAATAAAATTTTCGCTCAGTTTTCAAAGCAATTCTGCAATTACTGAAACAATCAGTTGTGAGTAAAATCCTTCTGTGTCAGGAGTTATGTAATATCTTTTTTCCTTTTTGAGTAAAAGTAAAACAAAACTGGTATGTATAATGACATACCAGCTGTTCAGTATTCAATGATTAATTATGAATTATTAAAATATTTTGGTGATACAATTTTTTAAATTTTCTCTAATAAGCTTTTTCTGTGAAAACTTATTTTCTATTCATAAATGAGTTAATATTTGCCTGGAAGTTATATTTTGGTTCAGGATGTCTCACTAAAATTATGGTGCAAAGATTTTCAAAAAACGAATGTAGCTCATGCTGTTAAACAGCAAGAGGATCTTCTCCCATTTTGAATTGATCTGTGTTGAACTTAGACGTTTACTTGGTGTCCATAGGGCAGAAATTAACTTGATTCATACTGATAATTTCTACACCATGAAAACTGGTATTTTTCTACTGCATGTTTCAAAAGAAAATAGATTTAGAGTGTGACTAAATATAAAAAGTAAATGTAAAGATGCCAATTTTAGTCCGTAAGTTTTCAAATTAAATCTGATAAATGTATGCCCCATACTTTTAGCTTTAAAAGATAAAGGAATAAACGTTTATTTTTTAAAATTATTATTTTAATGCATTCAAGCAGCTTGTTGAATTTTTAATCAAAATTATGTGTGAAAGTTTTTAGTATGCATTATTTTGAAATTAAAAAAGGTTCTTTTAATGGTACTGCTAAGTCAATTTTGCTAAAGTCAACTTGCTAAGTCAATTTTATTGCTGTTACAAATTTTAGCCAGGTTTTGGACAGAATTATAGATTTTTGATATACTATGTCAAAAAGGGGTTTTTGACGTTGTGGTATAGTGGGTTAAAAATAATTAGAAATAATCTTAGTTTAGCTAGATGGTTCATCTGATTCATGGCTAAAATACACCCTACCAAACATGTTACTCAAAAAAAAAAGAAGTTTCTCTCCAAAAGAAGTTAATTTCCACAAAGAATTGACTTTAACAAATTAATAGAAATTCTCATCCTATAATCTTCCATAATTTACCTCATAAAATAATTTAAAACATAGTTAAAACTGATATTCCCAATATTTAAGATAAGCTTTATTTCTGCTGTAAGAAAAAGATAAATATCCTGCTGAAAAGGAAAAACTCGCTTCGAGCATTGCTCCAATTCCTAAAAAAACAACCTCATCTGGAATGCAGTGAGCAAAGAACGTTACAAATTTTGAAAAAGGAATAAATTAGGCCGCTTGATCGTTAGTGCTTAAAAAAAATCCACAAATCATTATTACAAGACTAGAAGAAAACAAATTATAAAGTTAATTCATCAAACAGTAAAAATTGCTCACTTGACATTCCGCAATTAAACACGACACAAAACATACAAGTACATTGCATTGGAGTGAAATGCCCAAAAGCGCGGCGTTCAGAAAATGCAAGAATACATCTTTAAAAAAAAACAAACTCACCCAGTGGGGTTGAACAAATTTATTTCCTTCATGGAGGTTAACATTATTTTGTTGTCTGCTTCATGGCATCCATCACACCGGATTATTGAGTACCGGAATTGGCGCTCAAAAATTCTAATATTCAGAGACACTCAAAACCGGCCCCAATATCCAACTCAGACGGATCTCAACACATCAAAAATCTAAAATCCCTGACAGAATTCGAAAAAAATCTCCTAATCTCTGTTGACTTTCCTTTATATCATCTTTTTCGTCTTTTTCTTTTCACTTCTCTTCTCTCCCTCAGACCCCTTGCCAGGTGCAAAACTGCAACTTTTCAGCTTCTTTTAAACTCCTTTTTTGATTCCTCCTTCGATCATGGGGGCTCTTCGTTGTATCCGTAACTGTTTTCTTCCACAGATGTTTCTCGCGTGGGAGGAGCTTGCATTCTTGTGCAGTCATAAATTGGGGGTGCGTCAACGACTTCCGTCTGCTGTAGCAAAAGGATTGTTACTTTCTTTGCATCGCAGTGGATTCAGGCGATTCCATTTATCGTTTTCTTCGTCAAATTTGGGGAGAGAGAAGCGCCACACTTAGCGATTTTTGTAGGTTGTTCACAGACATTTCATTAAGTCATGTACCCACCACAGACGTGACACAGGGGTGATAGTTTTCAGGGGCTACCCCTGATTTCAGGGTTTCGCAGAATGCTTTGCCATAATTTTATTTTTGTGCATCCCGCCTCCCTCCGTTTTCTACTTTGTGAGAGTCAAACAAGAGGGATGGAGAAAAATAAGCTGATCCTTCCGCATGTTCACACATTTCAGGGTACTTTTGATATTTTTTTGATATCAAATTTGTGAGTATCAGTATTTTGATAGGTACAGATCATCATATCATCAAGGTTTTTTTTTTCATTGAATAAGTATGAGTTTTTGAATGACTCAAATTTAATAAAGTTTCCTTTCACATTCTTGAGACTTGAACTCCTGATTTCCCTAAACAAGTAAAATGATTGTACAATATTAATCTTCCTATTTGTTTTCTTGTTGATTGCATTAGCATTTGCAAATAGCATGAGTGCCCCTCTAAAAAAAAAGACCTAAAAACACCATTTTGAAAAATTCTGTGATGCAATTTATGTTGCATCCCCTTTTTAAATTGAGGGCAACCCTGGAAATGAAACACGGAGCGTTAATTAGTAACTTTTCAGGGTTTCATCACTTCTCATCCTTCACTTTCAGGATTTTTGATGTTGAGTCACTACCACCCCTGGTGACAGTAAAAACTGTGGTTAAACCGGATAAAACCAGAGTCTGTCAAAAATATTAATGATATTATTTATTTTAATACATGAACACAAATATTTTCTGGTAAGTTTTTCATTCCTAATTCAGAAGTAATCATTACAAAGAAGTTAAGAGAATTAATATAATATCACATTTTATAGATTTTCAATTAATGCGTTTCATGAACTCATTTTATAGATGAAGGGTCTAGTTCTTGGAGTTTACACTGAACCAGCTGAAAACTGTAATGAAATATCAGCTTTAACCGAAGCCTGTCAAGATCTTGATGGAAAGTGTAATGGAATATTGTCCAGTTTGATAAAATCGTAAGTTTTTTTTCTCCGTTAGGGGACAGTTGGTCTACTTTTCATTTATTATCTCATCAAAAATTAAGCATTTTGATTTTCTACTATAATTTTCATTAAATATTTCTAATTATCCCAGATTTTTGAAAATGTCCCATTGATTAACTTTTTATTTATTAATTTTTAAGAGCCTTGTAAAGTGAAGCAACATGTCCCATGCCCAGAGTACTTTAGTTTGCCTTGCAGTGTATGTTGTACCACATAACGCAAAACTTCTGTAATTATTTTAGTGATAAATATTATCCAACATGGTTACATTATAATTTTTCTGTGTTCAGGATGAAAAATTAAGTTTGAAGATAAATATCTACTTATATTAAAAACTGAGTATCTTTCTAACTATCTTTCTTTCTAACTATCTTTCTTTCTAACTATCTTTCTATGTCACGCTTCTTTCTCCTGAACGCCAATGAACTGAAAGTCGAACCAGGTACCGATAGATAGGTAATTTTTCAAGCTTCATTAGTTTCAATCTATATAATTATACGATTTTAATTAGCGAAGATATCAATTAATAAGTAGTCAAATTTAAAGCGATTAAGCCTAATAAATGATTAAACTTCCAAGACATTTTTTCTTACCGTTGCCATTTTGAATTAAAACGTTAATTAAATTATTGAACTATTTAAAGCTCCAAGATATTTATTTCTTTCCGTTGCGATTTTAAGGCAGGGATTCAAGTGAAACACGGACGATCGCAACTCACCAATGCAATCGCAAATTCCAAAATTTGGATTCAAGTGAAACGAATTTACTTGAATTCGACTTACAGTAGCGGTTGCAATATGCAAACGCCTCGAAGCGATTGCAATGGTGTTTCACTTGAATTCGGCCCTAAATTAAAACGTTAATTAATTTGAACTTTTTAAAATGAAAGAGTGTTATTTTTTTCCATTGTCATTTTGAATACGTGTTTAAACAAAATTCTAACAATTGTTTTTATTCTAATTATTAATGACATATTTTTTCTCTGGTACCATTTTGAAAATGTGTTTTTAAATAAAATTGCAATTGCTGTTTTTAGAATGGACTTTTTCTGGCTGCGATCCAAATATTAAAAGAACTTTTTCGTTTAGAATTTTGCAGTTAATTTTACAGGAAGAAAGCGGTTTGGAAATAATTGTTTTTGGAAAGGAATTTTATTTGTTATTTAGGGAGAGTGCTAAGTATGCGCTACTTGACATCGTCTTTATTTTTGAGGAAGTATGTGCAAATAATTCGATTGATTCTTTGATGCAGGAAAGCTTTTTAGCGAGCCGCTTTAGCGGGGAGTAGTTTCTTAAACTTTTCCTTGGTACTTTAAAGGCGAGCCGCCTTGGCGGCGAGTAGTGAATTGAAACTTTCCTCGCTACTGTAAAGGCGAGCAGCCTTGACGGCGAGTAAACTGTTTAAACTTTCCTCATTTCTTTAAAGGCGAGCCGCCTTGGTGGCGAGTAGTTTTCTCAAACTGCCTTCACTACATTACAGCCCGTGCAACGCCGGGCTACGCAGCTAGTAACTTATTAAGTGTTGTAACATATTTTGATTGGTTAGCCATTTGTGATTAAAACTAGTGAGTGCCATTGTGGGAAACCCCAGGATCAGAGCAATAAGCAATTACGAAACCCCAAATGTGCAACCATGGAGATTCCAGTTGTGCAATCACGGACTCCCCCCCCCCCCCGCAAGGTTAAAGCATAATCCATACATGGAAGATGCAGTGTGCTTTAGATACTCAAAGAAAGCAGATGGAATGAAAAAAAAAAGTGTTATAGCCAGCAGAAAATTCTGATATCCAATAAAAAATGGCTCCGCCTCTTCCCTTGTGCAACTTTTCTTTCAATTTGATATTTGTTATGACTAAGAAATTAAAATTCCACACTAAATATTTTACTGCCATGGAATTTGATATCTGCTAACTTTTAAAAGTATTAATGTATGAGCTAAAAGTTCTAATGTTTGAAAATAGCATCATAAATCTAGTGTAATTCAAAAAAAAAAAAGCTACCAAGTAGATAAACATTGTATAGAAAGCGTAAAGGTTATGAATGATGCTAATCAATGCTTAAAGTGAAAAAAAGCTTGATACTTGATGAAAAATGAAATAACCATGAGGAGAGAAACATGATTTTTGCACAAGAACTACTAACCAGTTTGATATTTATATTTTATTTATACATAGTTTATCAAATTAGTTCATTAATTAAATTTTAAGATTATGAAAAGGTACTACAGTGAAACTACAATGAATTTTGTCATTGTTAATGGTAAGTATTAGGAAATGCGCAATACAGAAAACTTCAAAAGTTGAAATTACGGGACCTCGGTAAGTTGACATTCACAGAAACTCGACACATTTTTATGTCCTTTTGGGACGTTGAATTATCAAGGTTCAGTAGAACCTTTATTTTAGCAAAGTTTTTTTCTTTTATTTTAGAGAAAATTGACCTGTAACCAGAAAAATTAAACTTTTAAATATTTTAAAAATAAAAACCGAAATTACATTTTTAACAATGATTGAAATGAAATGAATAATTGTAAAAAAAAAAAAAAGAAAAGAAAAAAATAGGTACAGATTTGAAAAATGAAATTCGTAAACTGTAAAAAAAAATATTTAAAAAAAAATGTATAATTTATTTTGTTTTTTATTTTGTACAAATTTTTAAATCATAATGTTAGCAGTTATTAATTCATTTTACATAATAAAAAACAGTATTTTTTATCTTTAATGATGGTAAATTGCATTAGCTTTCTTTATTGCATTGTTTTTCATGGGAAACTAGCTTTTTTATCCTCATACACTCCTCTAATGTTAAACTACATTTAGATAACTCTTGGAACTGAAGAAAAATTATATAATTAAACACCCAACATTTCAAAAATACCATTTTATGCCTCTTTTCGTTTTAGAGAAGATTAGCTAGTCATGGTTTATTTTAAACTATTAAAAGAAGATAATCAGATTTTGGTAATTGCAATGTAATGTAGTGATATCTTTAGCTATTGTGTTGATAAAATTTTTGAATTGATAAGATAAGAAATCCCTCATTAGATTTCTCAAAGTCTAGTCTTAATTTATCTTTCAATATTTGCAGTAATGTTGCTTTGCATATTCCATGTCAGAAATTAACTTTTATGTGGTTATTTTATCTTATGTAGTTGGATTTGTTTTTATTAGATTCAGTTTCAGCTATTTGTCTTTTTAGTGCCTCCCAATTTTGCATAAAACAGCCAACATTCTGCTTTAGTTTTATCCAAGAGAGTGTTCAAAAATAAATGATGGCTAGAAAAGGCTTTTGTTATTATAAATACTACAGTCGAACTGGCTTATAACGAGTACGAAGGGACAGTAACATGTTGGTCATTAAATATGAGTGCTCGTGATAAACGGGCTCTTATGCAGGGTTGGCAAAGGTGGGCCCAGCCCAGAAAAACCCACCCGGGTTTTTGTCAAAAGTGGGTTTTTGTTAATTTTTAAGTTATCAACAAATATAGTCAATAATAATATCACATCTAAATGAGACATAAAAAATTAGTAAGAAATCAGATTTATTTGAGATAATTTTTCTTAGAGTAATTATTTATTTTATAAAATAATTATTATTTCTTCAATTTTCAAGTCATCGTCCAGAAAATTTTCCTAGCTATGATATTACTTTTTGTTACAAAATACTTATTACAGTACAGAACCTTTTATCCGGGAACCAAAATACCGGGAAACCAGAAAACCGGCAACATTTTGTCGATTTTTCCGCCACTTTTTAAAATACGCATTTTCGGCAATTTCTAAAAAATGAAGAGCTTTTTTTTTTGTTTTTCTTTTAAAATACCTAAATGAATATGAACAGTTTCTTCATAAATACCATATAAGTGGCATATAGCTCAGAAATTTTTAATATTGTAATATCTATAAGCACTTCTGGATCGTTTTCTCTTCAGGATGCATTTATTTGTTATAGTAACTTGGGTTTTATAAACAATTGGCAAATATCGCTTCGTAGCGATCCAGAAAACCGGGAAATTCAGTTATCCGGGATAGCTGTGGTCCCAAACATCCTGGATAATTGGTTCTCTACTGTATTATTATTTTTTTTTTGATTGCAAATTTCAAATTTTAAAATAAATTGATTCATTGATAAACTTCTTGTAAATGGAAACAATTGCTTAATTAATGTTTTATGATAATTTTGATTCAACGCAGCAGTCAATGACAAAATACTGCAGTTTTTGTTTTTTTTCTGGAGCAAGAAAATAAAGTTTTGCTCTTCATTTTTTCTAACCCTAATGCATTTAGTATATGATGATTTTCAAGTGCTATATTATAGAGGTATCATACCACTGACTTGAAGCACTAAACCCTTTCTTTGATTTAACCTTTAGGAGCCGGGCGGTACACATGCTGTACCGTAACTATTTTTTTTTTTTAGAGGACGGGTTTGAGATTTTCACTCAAACCCTTTGGAGCCGGGGATTTTTTCAAGGTTTCATACGTCTGGTACAACAGTTTATACCTTCTCTTTTCAATGTAAAAGAAATCTGTGGTTCAACTGTCGTACTACCTGGGTCGAAAGAAAAATTTCTAAAAAACAGCCCGGTTCCAAAAGGTTAAAAAAAAAAAAAAACAAAGAAAATGCTTCCCCACGCAGTTTATTACTACTAAAATATTATGACAAGCATTTATTAATACATTTATAATTCTTGCAAAGTTCTAATGTTAACCTAGTTTTTTTTAATGATTATTTCAAAAAAAAAAAAAAAAGATTAAGAGTTCCCACGCCCTCCTCCCCCATCTGAAATTAATCAGTTTTGGTTTTGAAAATAGGAAGGGGGGGGGGGGAGACACTTCCCTTACCTTAGACACACACCTAGCATTGAGATATGCCTTATAAAAAACATGCAAATGACATGACTAGATATTGAAGCAGGCTACTTAATGAAAAAAGATGGTTATTTCTATTAATAAACAAGTGCTATTAATAAACAATAGTTTTAATTTTTTAATGGTATAAATTTAAGTTTTTGAAACTTTCACACCCTAAATATTCCTGAATTTGTAGGAAAGCCCATTTGTAACAGTTCTTCTATTTTGTAAAAGACAAGTGATAAAAGTTCATAGCTGAAACCATTGTCCAAAGCTTTTTAAATATACATTAAATATTACAATTCGGTTGATGATATTATTAATTGATATTGTTAATAATATTAATTATTAATCAATTGACATTGATTAAATGCAATTCAGAACTTTAACTTAACAAATATATTTTTAAATGAATGAATGCATACATTATATATCAATACCCGCATAAGAAATAAAATTTTAACATATAAAAACCCGTAAAAACCCAGGTGGGTTGGGTTTTTGTAGAAAAACCCGGGTTTTTGCCAACCCTGCCCTTATGGCCGGCATCCAAGTGCTCCCAATAAACGGGCCCTTACGGCCTGCGTGCATCCAGACTTGGGAGGTCAAATAATTGAGTTCACTTATAATTTAACTAATACTTACTTTAATTACATAAATTAATTTAATTTTATACTGTTCTTTATTTAATGGCACTGGAAAGCTGGTGAAATTTTTCAGACATAAGTATTGAACCGCAGGGGGAAAAAAAAGGAAAAGATAAGACAGGAATAAGACTAGCAAGATGAGAAAAAAAGACTGTGAGTCAGAAGAAATTGCTCGTTAAAACCGGGTCTTGCTTGTTAGAAACGAATTCTGTTCCATAGAGTTAACATGGATCCAACCAAATACTCTCATTTCCCTCGTTAAATCCGAGTTCTCGTTATATCCGAGCTGGTTATAAACGAGTTCAACTGTATATATTTATATACATATATTTAAATAATATTTAATTGAATCTTCCATAAGTAGGAAAAAAAATACTTCATAAGAATTATTATTCTCACTTAGCTTTAGTTGATCCTCTAATTTTTTTTTTCATTAAAAATGTTAAAATAAATTTTGTGACAAATGAAGTGCAAAATATCAATTACACATAAATTTCTTAATGAATGTTTGTTGAGTATTTTATCGCCAATTTGACACGTTCCAACTTATGATAATTCTTCTAAAAGTTACTTTACAAGGGAAAAAAGCTGTCAAAAGTAGGTCGTCAAAAAGGAATTGATGTTACTCAACCTGTTTTGGGAGTATTTGTCATCAGTCATTTTTGCATAAATAGATCTTTCTTAAAGTAGAATAAACAAAATGCGAGGGTGTCATGAAATAAATTACTTCTGAAATGCAAATTTGAATTAGTTTTAATTATGTATAAGTAGTGTAAAAGTCGAATATTAAATACTAAACCACCAGGAAATTAAAAACATTCAAAGTAATTCATACTTTTACGCATAAAACATAATTCAAAGATTATGGCAGAAAAAGAGGCTGAAAACTTGAAGTAAACTGTGAGCAACTGGTAAAGAAATCTCATTTGTTTGCATAATAAATTTTCTCTTGTGTTAAGATGACTAATTATGTTTTTTTTCTTTCAGAACGGGCCCATTTTACAAATCATCAAAGAACAAGCTACTATGGACTTCCATGGTATGCTTTAACTCTCATTTATGATGGTACTTTTAAAAAAGCATTCGTTTCATACTGCTGAATATTGTTTAATTCTTCAACTCAGTGTGATCTGGTAGCAGAAACAGCACGACATTGTGTCCGGCGGCACAAATTCTTGAGAAAGTCTGCAGACTATTTCTTAGTTAGAAGAGAAAAGATCTTAAAATTTTTGAAGAAAACAAAATCCTAAATTTTAGCTAATGAAGATTTTTACCAGTGTTAGAAGCGAAATTTTTTATCCAGGCATCATCGTAACGCCTAGTATAAGTTTTTAAGCTTTAAAATAAATAACTTAGGTGCCATTTTTAATGAATCAAATGTATGTATTTACATGAGTAAAAACCAAAAAGCAACGTTTAAAAGCACAAATAAGTCAAGTTAAAAATCAGAAAACATCTTTCAAAGGCATAAAGCTTCCTTCTTCAGTGCCAAGCAAAAAAAAAAGTTTTTACATATATATTTGCACTTTATTCTTCAATTTTTAATTTTTTTTAAATTGTGATATATTCAAATATTCAGTCATTGTACTATAATATAAAGTATCAACTTTTTAAAAGAAGCTTTGCTCGTAAAAAATAACGATTTGTACATGTTGCGGGTGTGACCGTACTGCCATGCCTGCAACTTGTGCAAATCATTATTTTTTTAATAAGAGTAGTTTTTTGGAGTCTTTTTAAATAGTTTTTCTCCATTTGTTTAATGTTTAATATATTTGACACAAAAGTAATTCAGAAGGGAAAAAAAAAAACGTCTGGCTTTTTACCTGGTAAAGTCTGGCAATCCATAACCAAGAACCAAAATTTTAAACTTTCTTTTAAAAAAAAATTGAAAGGATGCAAGGAAAACCATGGCTATATGTATATTGTTTTTACTTGGTGTATACTCTTTTTTCTTCTGAAAGCAATTTGTTTGAATAAAAATAAATTTTACTCAGCTTTTTACATTAGAGGATTTTTTGTTTAGGTAAAAGATTTGAAAACTGATGATGCTTTCAGCTGTATATCCGTTGTTGATTTGGGATCTAAAGACTGTAAAGATAAACCAAATGAATGCTGTGATGTGCAGGCCGAAAACATTCGGTGTGCAATTGCAGGTAATTCAACTATTTTTTATACGTAGAAGAGAAACTCATTTTGAGTTGTCTTTTATGAAATGCGTTATGCATTTTCTACCCTTAGAAACTTTTTTTTGCCATAGCAGAAGTTTTAAAATTTACTCATCTTGTGCTATAATTTTTGAGTAAATAATTATGCAATTCTAACTGTAGAGTTTTATTGTCCAAGCTTGAACCCATCTGCATCCAAGCTCTCGGACAACTGGATTATACTGACAGAACTAGGAGATCAGGGAAAAGTCGGGGGGTATCCAATCGGGAATAGGAGAGAATTTTGTAGAAATTAGCTAAACCAGAGCAGAACATCTGCTGTCTAGCATCTTCTCTTCAGAATTAAAAACAATATTATACCAAAATAGGCAAATATTTTATAGTGTCAGAGCTTGTCAAGATTCTGGCAGGGGAACGTGTTAGGCTTGACAATGTGTTTTAAAATCCAAGTTCTGGTTAGTTGACCTTTAAAATCCCCTTATAGTATCTCTAGGAGGTGTTTTTTTTTAATATAATGACAGCACCACCTATATGCTTGACGCTAAAATTTATACTGATAAAAAGAAACAATGATATATGGATCAAAATAGAAAAACAATTATGTAATAATCTTAAATAGGTTTTTAAAAAATATATTTCTTTTTTGGTGCAAGACTCAATAAGCACTTTATTCTTCAATTCTGAAAAATGTTGGCAATATGTCAAATTTCAAAGCAAATGTAATGATTAGGTGGTGAGGGGAAGGAGCAGTTACATATGCATAGGGGAAATTTTACTTAAATATAAATTCATAATATATACTTTTCTTTCAATTTTAACTTTCGTTACACCAAATAAAAATAATTATTTCTAAAAATTGTATGAACCTGTTGTTTACATGAAACATTTATTTGGAGGTGGAGTGACTCCACTGATTATTGCCGCTAGTGACACCATGCTAGGGATTTCACTGGGTACCACCACAGAGATTGTTTTCATGTGTTATTTTTACTGACCATTTCAAAAAATCACAATTTTTCTAATTACATTTCCCATTAAAACTTTCTGTAGATTGAAACTTCATTACTGAAAAGCATAAATTATGTTTCTACCTTTTCTCCTTAAGTATTTTTATTGTCACAGGTAAGAATTAAAGGGATCTTAATGCTGCCATGCTGAACGCAAAAGTAGTATTTGCAGTCGAGCTCAAACTGAGATATTATTCTTTAGTTTTTCGCCTCCATGTATTTGACACTTTTTCAGAATTAAAAAAAAATATTTCCCTTTCTCAAAGACCATAAAATATTCTTTGTAGGTAAAATGCATCACAAAAAATCACCTGGTAACAGTAACTCAATTTTGCTAAAAAGTACAGATACAATTTTTGTGCTTAGCATGGCAGAACTGTACTGCTACTGTAACTACATTTCTCTTCACTCATTATTTCTGTACCTCAGAACCAGACTAACGTAAGTCCATTTTCGTCATTTTTCGGTAGAGGGGAAAAACGATTGTCGAATACATCGTTTTTCCCCTCTACTGAAAAATGACGAAAATGGACTTACGTTAGTCTGGTTCTGAGGTACAGATTTGTGGTTTGATTTTGAAACAGAAATATAGTGTATAAATTTTAATGTTTTACTTCAGATGGAATCAAGGCTCTTAGAAGCTCTTCATATTTTGAAGACATTTATCTGGATTGTTGTGGAAGTCCTCAAAGTATGATAGTCTTCATTTTTCTCTCCCCTCCCCCCTCTTCTTGTGTCTCTGTTAATATTTCAAAACCTGTTTCTTGTTTGTAATAAAACGCAAACTGTTTTATTCAGGTGTTGCAGAAGCAGCTTGTTTAAGCCTTTTTTCTTATGATGAACTGAAGCAACAGTCATCTCGGAAACCAACGAGCAAATTACATTTATACAAATGTGCTAAGTAAGTTATTATCAAAAAGTTATCACAGCAGCTACAATTCAATTTATTAAGTGTAGGGTATATTCTCTTGCAAGCTTTATATGTAGAAGAGATTCAAATTTTTGCTCAGAAAAAAAGCTTATTTCATTACGTAAACCTTTTGTGTGTTTAACATTCTAAAGATTTTCTTTTCCAATGTCTTTTCTAAATTTCTATTGCAGAAAATTCTTCAGACTTGATTATTATAAAAGATTGCAAAATTTAATAAATGGTTCAAATTTAAAAATAATTTTAAATAGTAACATATTATAGATGAATTTGAACTTATCTTACTTTTTAGGGCTGTTCACTTCACATGGGGGATAAGATAGTCATTTTTAATCTTTTTTTGTAAAATACTAAAAAAAAAAACCCCCCCATGCACTTTGGGATGTTAATGATTTAAATATGAGAATGTCTGAAGGCACTTGGCTAGAAGGTAGGCGCATGGATGCAAGACCTTCCGTCTCAAGACGGATTTCCGTCTTGACGAAATTGGCGAGACAGAGCTCGGGACGGAAAGGAAATTTTATGACTTCTTCAGTTTTTAATTTATAAAAAATTTGTTTTCTCAATGTTTAAAAAAAATCAAATTCATATGTATCAATCATTATCCCAATCCATCCACACATTTTAACATCAATGCTGTAAATATATTTGATTCATATCTTCCCTTGCCGAATCTCGCGAACTCTGAACTTTCCACAGTTTTCGTTTTGTTATGCAACGTGCTGCCGTGAACCAGTTTTGGAGGCGTGGCTTTCAGCATCAAGCAGGGCAGTGAAACTTCTTTTAATTAGCTATGCTGTTACTGCCGTACTATAAGTGAACCTGATTGATGTAGACCTGGAGTTGCTCACTATTTTCTTTTTTTAATTAAGCTTCTTCTGTCTCTATTTGAAAATTTATTATCTTTTATCGCAATATTCGATCATCGTTTCTCGTAGCGTTATTCATTTGTGATCCCCCCCCCCCCCCAATCAACTTAACATGCATATAAATGAAAACCTAACCATGTGTTTACTGAAATGTCTGAAGTGGAATGCGCCCGGTGACTGTGACATCATCTCCAGGAGCCCCGTGTGTTAGCTGATGGGAAGATGAAATGTCTACGCAACAGGAGCAGAGCACGTGACTTTGAAGAAGCAACAAAAATCGGATTTTGGGTTAAATCTTCAGCCGATTTGAAATAACGATGGCAACTGCTCCTGCATTTTTAACATGTTACTGTGAAAAATGGACCAAAGCAAAGGGCTGGGAGAAGGAAAGAAACGAAAAAATAGTATGTTTGAAAAAACGCTGCTCTTTCCATAGAAAGCCCGTAAATGTTCGCTGCCGAAGTTTTAAAGAGTTTTGAAAAATGGGTGCTGGGGATGGGGGGGGGGGGCAAAGCTCTAAAAAAATTCTAAAACAGATTCGTAAAAATGCTATTTTTTTTTTTTTTTTAAGTCGGTGCACTGTGATGATTCGGGATTTCTCCTCTGCAAATTTAAAAATATTTATGTCACCGTTAGTAATATGGGAGGGGGGGGGGGGGCTCTTACAAAATAATTCCAAAAGAGAAGTTTTGGAAACAATAAATTAGGCAGTCGGTGTGGGAAAGAGTTTCGGAAATATCTTCAAAATTGAAGCGGGCGGGAGGGGATTAAAAAATCTATACTCAATGTAAATTTTCCCAAAAAATCATCACCTGAATGGGAAAATCTTCAGTTCCTCTTGTGTTTCTTTTAAAAATTAATAAATATTCGAAAGAGTACCAAGTTTAAAATATTTCTTCTTCATGAATGCGGTTTCCGGAGAGCACAACCGATCCTGACATCATCTAAATTTGCGGGAAGATGCACACAAACTCCTGGGAATACTACCTGGAAATACCGTATTTTTTGCCGTATAAGACGCACTTTTTCTCCTTAAAATCGGGGGGGGGGGGGGGGGGAGTGCCTGCGTCTCACACGCAGGCACTTTTTATTCTTTATTTTCTATATTTGCCTCCTTTAAAATGGGTGCGTCTTATACGGCGAAAAATACGGTAACTTTTCTAGATTCTTGGAACCCCTTGAATTTTTCAAGTTTTCCTTGGAATAATGGCGTTTTCCTTGGAATAATGGCGAATTGAAACTGACGCATCTTCAATCAAGTTTGCAATTGGCGAGAAAAAGAAATCATTACGTTTTGATTACTGAACATAAAGAATAATTGACGCCCGATATAGTCAGTGTCACTGCGGCGCCGCATAAATGACAATGTCGCACCGCCTCATGAGCTGATACATCATAGCTATGGACGCTAAGGAGCATGACCGTGCAAACGAAAAAAGAGCGCCATTAGCATATTTTTTGGACAGAGCAAAACTAAAAACAAAAATCTGGTATGGACTCCGACCCCACACTACTTCCTTTTACGTGTAAGTTTCTTAGTAGTTGCCTTAAGTGTTAAAAAAAATGCTTGGAGTGAGCAAGGTAACAATTCAAATACTTACTCCCCTAATCTGCCACGAAACAGTGCAAAAAATATTTTACAATGGTTAATTTTCTAAATATTGCTGATTTTAAGATCATTCAGAAAATTTTTCGCAAAATATCGCCAATAGCGCCAAGTTGAACTCAAATTCAAAAAATAATTTTTTCGCCAAATTTGTCGCCAAGTTGGCGACCAAAAGCTTGGCGACATATCGCCAAGTGGTCGCGCCAGTTCATATCACTTGAGTCTGCATTGAAATTAACACTGATTTACCCCAAAAAAGGGGTAAAACACCCCCTTGGGAACATTCGAATGCAACCACAAGGGGAGGTGCACAACTAGACCATCCCCAGAGCCTACATACCAAGCTAGAAGCTTCTACGGCATATAGTTTTTGAGTTATGCGACCCACATACATACATCCGCACATACGTACATACAGACGTCACGAGAAAACTCGTCGTAATTAACTCGGGGGTGGTTGAGAAGGATTTTTCGGCGGCCTATATGTTGGTAGGTACATATGCACGTGCTGACAGGTCGAAAAAACTACTGAACATTCATTCGGGGGTGAGCAAAATCAAAATTTAGACTCAAATTTGAGTGATTTTTTTTTCGCTATCACAATACTTCCTTTACTACGTAAAAGGAAGTAAAAAAGAAAAAAGTCGGTGAGGTTTTGAAAAATGGTATTGCTGTTTTCATTTATTTTTGTGTCATGCAACGTGCGATCTCGTTCAAAGGATTAATTCCTTTTGCGATTACGGTTTTTGCTGATTGTTGCTTTAATTCTTAATCAATATGAGTGCAAATTCAGCTATTGAATTACGTGTTGTCTTGTTACTTTCGTTTTTTTAACGCATCCGTGTTCAGGCTTGCGGTAATTCCTTACATGTTTTATGCTATTTGGATTTTCTTCTGGACCCTTCGGGTTTTTTTTTTGATGAAATATGTACGAACCCAGATTTCAACTTTTGGAGCTTCAATTCCAAAACAATTCCGAGAATCCTCAACCCTCCTCTTTCTAATATTTTTTTGCGATAGTCTGAATTGCGCTTTTGGAATCGACAGTCTCAAAAGAAGCCTCTGAACCCCATTCCTTCCCTTTACATTACCAAAATGGCCGACAATCGCGTACCGACACTCGCGTATAGGTCGATCTCACATGTAAGTCGACCCCCCTACTTTTTGAAGAAAAATCAGGAAAAATCGAAAACCTGCGTAAAAGTCAAGACCGCACTTTTTGAAACGATCGGGAACGTTTTGTCGCGATTTTTGAATATAAACATTTTGAAAAGAAGGAAAATGAAATGCACTGAACATTCTTGTGTTAAAAACAGCACGATTGTTATTCTTTTTCACAAAAAGAGTTCATTTTTGCGATCTCGATTTTTGTAAATCGGGATCGATCCGGGAACGTTTCATCGCGATAAAAAAAAAAAAAAAAACGTTTTAAGGCCCGGTTTCCTAGGAGTGAAATCGTCGATCTCTGGCGAGGCGACAGACGCCGCCGCCTTCTGCGCATGCGCCTGAGCCGCAGAGTGACGTCACTTCATGCCACGCTCCAATCAAAACTGGTTCTGATTCCAGCGTGCGTCGCGCCCGGCGCCGGCGACGATTCTAGGAAACCAAGCCTTTAAAAAGAAGGAAAATGAAATGCAGTGAGCATTCTTGTGTTGAAAATAGCACGATTGTTATTCTTTTTCACAAAAAGGGTTCATTTTTGAGATCGCGATTTTTGTAAAGGATTCGATTTTACGATCGCGGTTTTTGTAAGGGTTCGATTTTGCGGTTACAATTTTGACTATCTGTTGCTTTTATTTTGCATTATTACCAATAAAATTTTGCGATTTAGCCGTCTCATATTCTGTTTTAAAAATATAAACACCATCAATCCTAAAATTCGCGAATACGGCAATGCCCGCAATTTTCGCACCGTCAGTCCGTTTATTGTAATAATTTGTTCTTTATTTCACAATCAAACCATGAAAAAAAACAGAAGAATGTGAGTATTTACACTTCTTTAGCGTCTGTTTAAAACAGTAACACTGAATCGGAAATATCTTATCGTTTTTGAGTGTTTTTTTCCAAGAGTTATTCGGAAAAATTTTTCTGATATTCTGCCCCGCGTATAAGTCGACCCCCTAACTTTATACTTCATTTTTTGGACTAAATTTCTCGACTTATACGCGAGTACAAACGGTATTTAGGGTTTTTTTTTTTCAAAAACTCCGGGGGAGCCCCGGACCACCCTCTCGCTTGTATTATTGACATTCATTCAATTTTACGTTTTCGGAACCACGATGCGATGTAGAAAACCCGCGAAGGACACCCCTCTTTCTGCACACATAACAAAATGCTTGAAATGCTTCACCTAAAAGAAGGCTCACATTGTTACAAAAATTTTTTTAAAAAATCACATTAAGCACAAATATTCAAAAATTGCAAAATAAAAAAGAAATATTTTTTTATATCCAAGTAGCATGGGGGGGGGGGGGGGTCAAAATATTTTCCGTCTTGAACACATCACTAAACTTGCACCCATGGGTAGGCGTGAAAAAAATCACGGACAAATGAGGCTTCTTATTACAGTACAGTCAAACCTAGTGAAGGTGCACACTTCAAAAGACCTTTATAATCAATTCAACATAACTGTAGTTCGTCTTATCCAAAGAAAAATACTCGACAAACCAGAATGCATAAATGTAGTTTGAATTCAGAAATGCAATATGTCTTAGCTGTAATTCAATATAAGCGTGTTTGAATTAACGAGGATTGACTGTATACAGGGCCGCCGAGAGGGGGGGGGGCAGCAGGGGCAAAATCCCCGGGGCCCGGGCTGCTAGTTAAAAAAAAAAAAAAAAAACAGTATATTTGGTTATCTGAACTTCATTTTTGTGTAGGCAAAGCAAAAACATCTCGCATCTACATGTGTCCACAGCAACGCAACGAGTGCTTGTATCCCAATGCCTTAGTATGAAACACACAAAAATATAAAATTGGAAGAAAAACTAGCAAATACGAAATACTATTATTTTTCTTCACTGCACTGAACTTAAGTTGTCTTAGTATTGAAGAATTATTTTGGAAGGGGGGGAGGGCGCATGTCAGTATTTTACCTCGGGGCCCCGGTAAACCTCTCGGCGGCCCTGACTATCTGCTCATTTGACTACAATGAGGAAAAAAAGAAACTCAAAATAAATCTTGTTTGGAGCATGAACTCTTAAAAAAAAATTAAAGTAGTATACGTTAACTTAAAATAATAATAGTAATAATAATAAGCTGAAATACAAATGTATTTTCGTCACCTCTTATTTTCAGGGTACCCGCTTCCCCTCGAAAAAATGTATTTGAAGTGAAAGCTTATTGCTCTGCTTGAAGTATACTGCTGTAGAAAATTCTTTGACTTTTTTTGTTCAGTATTTACTTTATTTTCAATGCATTTGGTAACTTGTATTATACATATTTTTTCAACTTATTAGTGTAATTTGAAAAGCAATATATCATTTACATGCTATTTTACTAGAAATAGTTTTGAACTCCAAGATTGTTAAATTAGTCTATTTTAAAGCAGGAATTCTTTATTGAACTGTATTTTTTCCTCAAAAGAAAAAAAATTTTTTTCCTTCCTTGAAACTTTGACCTTACCTCCTGTTTTTTCACTTCATATGGTTAGCAGGTCTACCATTGCAGTCTTTTTCTTGCTGGGAAAATTGCTTGAAATTTTCTCAAGTAAGAAGTAAAATCTCCATTTTTCCCACTTATTAAAAAAAAAAAGCAAAAAGCGTTCTTGCATCGTTCAAGCAAATGACTTTGAAGTACAATATAGTCATTTTTTTTTCATTTAGTAGCGCCAAATGTGTGTTCTGAAAGTAATATTCTAGTAAAATTGTTGAGTTGATAACTCAACACTTAAAAACTCAACACAACTAACACCTAAACCGAGGCGAAGATGGTCTTATTGAAATAAGTACTTAAATTGATGAAAAATAATTGAACTTTTAATCTCTTCTATTGTTATATCTATCAACTGTTATTTTCTATTTTGCTCTTAGTTATTATAACTAGTTTAATTAAATAAAACAAAGGAATTAAATAACAATCATAATACTTTTTTATACCACTTTTTATTTTATAATAAAAATAGCGTGTATTTAGGAGTTAAATTTTTCATTTTACCTATTTATAGTCAACACATGTATATAAGATTACTTTATCTAGTTCCGACAGCAACTTTATAATGAGGTTTTACTATAAATGTAGGTTATTTGTATTGAGTCTGCAATTTTAGTTTGAAACTTTTGGCTGAATTTTTAATTGCTTTTGTTTATTTTTTCTATTACAGTAGGGGTGCACAACCTGCGGCCCACCGTATAGCGATGTGCCCCCCCTCCCCTGAGTAAATTTAATTTCTTGTGTTGAAAAATGAAAAAAAAAAAAGTTGTGATTTTTTTTTTCAGATTTTTGTTTGAATTCAGAGGGGGAAAGAAAATGCAAAAGAAAGTTTTCCTGAAAAGTTTTAAAATAACACACCAAATAAAATCACCCCAAAATTACTTTGAAGAAAAATTTCAGGACTTCATAGAGAAAAAGAGTATACTTGAAAATTTCAATTTTTAATTATTAATCAGTAGACAGCAGACCCTTATACTTTACTAGACACCTAAACCAGTTGTTACAGTAAAAACTAAGACGTGAAAAAAAAAGAAAAAAAAAAAAAACAACCCTCATTTTGAAAAAATATTACCTATTTTTTAATATTTCACTCCTCAAGGCCTATGGCTCCAACTTGAATGTTAAGGGTTTACCTGTAATTTTTCTGCAATCTTTTAGCATCAGCTTTCAGGGCAAGATATTTCTTCTTTTTTTCGCAGTAATGCACCATACAAATTATATTGAGCAATGAGCAAGAATTCAAACGCGTTTTTCAAAATAAATACGATAAAATTTTCCTCCCCTTCATGATCCCTCCAAATGATGGGCTTGCATGCAGCCCTTCAATAGAGCTCCTGTTACGTGTGCGGCCCTTCGCTGCAAAAGGTTGTGCATCCCTATAGTACAGACACAATCACCATATTGATTAATTAATGTCATTGAGTAAGAAAATATGAATTTAACTTTAAATTGTACTTTTTACAAACCCTAAGACTAATAATTACACTTATTATTATGTAAAGCTATTTCATCGTATAACCAACAGTAGATTTTATTCTCACATTTAGTCTTAAACCTGATGTTGTAGCTGCATTTGAAAGAGGAATCCTTATTGCTGAAAGCCAAAACTTTGCTAGATTACTTATGGAAAAGCCAGCAAATCTATTGACTCCTTCAATATATGCTTCTATTGTTGTTGAAAAATTTAAAGATTTACCTGTTAAAGTCGTTGTCCGGTAAGTATTTTTTAATTATTCATAAGTAAAATACTATCTTTTTTTGAAACAATTGTATTTTTAACTATTTGCTCTAAATGATTTTTAATTGTTTGCATTAAATGTATGTAAAATTAGTAATTTTCATGAAGGGGTAAGTGGAAGTTTTGGGAACCTCTACTTTAAAACATTTTTTCCCCCATTTTCAACATAAATGCATGTTTTAATCAAAGTACGTCCGTTTTACGGAACAAATACAATTGTCCCAATTTTCCATGAATAGAATCTAATCTCAATTGATTTGGTAGATTGGGTTCTTCTGTACTTCTGTTTTCTTACATTGATAGTGAGAGTATTAAATTTTGAAACATTGGAATGTAATTCCTATTGCATATTTATGCCTGCCAATCTTTGGATTTACCAAGGTGTTTAAGATCTTTTGGTTATGATTATTTTAGAGATGAAGAATGGATTAAATCCATGAAAATGGGGTCTTTTCTAAGTGTTGCAAGAGGGTCTGAAGAGAAACCTGTTTTTCTTGAATTTCATTACAATGGTGCGGCAGAAAACGAAAAAAGCATTGCTTTGGTTGGAAAGGGAATAACTTTTGACAGGTAAGTAAAATTTTATAAATTTAAGTGCAAAAGTGAAGACCAGCAACAGGCTCTCAGCTCAGCTAGGTTGGTCTTAGTAAATTTATAGTCCCCAATGAATGTGAATGACCCTCTTAAAGCTATCTGTAATGAACCCACAACTCTATTAGGAGTAATTTTTCCTAATTTCCACTATAGCCTGAGATTTAACTAGCTTAAAAAAAATATCTTTATATTAACGCACAAATAACTCAAATATATTTTTAGATATAATTCAAATATATTTTTATAAAAATATATTTTTAGATATGTGTTGTGCTTTGAAAGATGAACGAGTGCCTTATCTAACATCATTCATTGTAATGACTAATGGCACACTTTTTTATATAATGCAAACAGCTCAATCCTTCCTAAAATTTTAACTGCAAATTTCATTTAAAAATAACTAGAAACTATTTCTGGATTTTCTTTTTGACAGGAGATTAACTTTCATTACTTATGCATTGTGTCCCTATTTAACTTGCAAGACATCTATTTTCACAACAGTTAGTCCTAGATATGCAAGGTGTCCGAATCAAACATATCCAATGTAAACACTTGATTTAAAAAAAAAAAAAGTTTATGCGCTATGAGGGGGATATTGGCACAACTTGGCAACTGAATTCTTTAAGTTTACCGGCTTTTTCTTTTTTTTGTCTCGTCTGACGTGCCTGCTCTTTTTGTGAGAGACTTAAGAGAAATAAGACGTCCCCATAAGTGTTCCAGTCCATCGTGTTTTCTTGTATGCAGAGAAGAATTTAAATCTGGAGTAACAGTACAAAGAATGTTTTGAGCAGTTTATAAAAGAAGTACACCTTCAGATAAGAGCATTTCAAAACTTTCTTTGAACTATTGTGGAATAGATTTGTTTTGCATTGCATACCAGAGATTCGCTTGTGTCTTTTCTTATGCGAACGAACGCTATTTTTCCCCTCATAAAAACTCTGACGTGTCAGACGAGAACCCCCCCCCCCCCCCATCCTCTCAATCACGAAATGACGGGTCTACTGCTGTAAAACGCGATGTTCTGCACTGGTCAGTTTATTATGTATTTGTGTGGCTAGTTCATTTATTTGTATAATGGAATTCAATTGCTTTGTTTTTTAATGTTTTATTTTTAATATTTGCTGATGTTTTACAGTGGTGGAATATCCTTAAAACCATCTTCTGACATGGATAAAATGAGAGCAGATATGGGTGGTGCTGCATGTGTAACTGCCAGTATATTAGCAGCAGCAAAATTAGGCTTAAAAATTAACATCAAAGGTAAGGTCATAAGTAATGGTGTAGAGTAGCATTTTGGTGGTGCTTATTTTTTAACTGTTAATATTTGCAATGTTAGAAAGGAAAAAAGATTTCTCCTTGGTTCTTCATTTTACAATATTTTTATCTCAATAGAAGTCCTGAAGAAATCGATGAGTTTTAAAAAATATCTTCGTTAATGAAACATCTTTTCTTAATTTGGGAACATTTCTGCTATATTTTTCGTATTCTGTATAGCAGGCCCAATGTTGAACAAGCAGTCAGAACTGTTACAACCTTTAGCAGACTTGAGAGTTTAAGCAAACTTTTAAAGCAATTTATTTCCTGTTACGCTTTGAAATTATGAAAATATTAATTGCATAGTTTTCTACCTTTTATATTGAATTCATAATTACACATATTCTGCCACATGCCTCCCTTTCAGTTCACGATTTCAAAGTTTGCAAGAAAAAAAAGGTATTGCTCCAGTGAAAATCTTTTTTTTTCCCTAGTCACATTCTAAAGACAAATGTTCATTGTGTTTGTAAAAATTTAAAAAATGTCCTATTTCTCAGGTTTTATTCCACTCACTGAAAATTTACCTAGCGGTAAAGCTACCAAGCCAGGCGATGTTGTATTTGCTATGAATGGAAAATCTATTCAGGTAAAGTAAGTTTCTTTGAATTAAGTACATAAAAATGTTTACGTTATTTTTCTTTTGTGTGTATGGTTCAAAAGTCTTAATAAGCTATACTGCAACATATGTTTCATTGTAGAGCACCGTAGGGAAAGTGCTCACAATGAAACATATGTTTAACTCTCAGGTATACGTAACTCTCAGGTAAGAGCGTATTCAGCTCCTGATTGTGGCTTGGGTCAGTTGGATAAATGTAGGTCATGCCACACTATAAGCTTTAAAAAGCCCGCCAGGAAAAATTCAGGGCTTTGCTTACGGAAGAAGCGTTTAAAGGCTTGTTTGAATTCAGTACTGCTTCCATGCGCCTTCTGCCACAATTCTTCTTCAAAACCATATATAGATGGAAGTCACTTGGTATGAAATCGAGCTGCATGGCGGATGGTAGAGGCACCCCAACCAAAAATTGCAATATGGTTTTACTCTACCACGTTCAAGTGTGGTCTTGCATTGTTATCGATTACCAGAAGCCTGGGCTACTTTTTACAAATCACCTCTTTCAATTTTGCCTAAGCTGTTCAACTTATCGTCCATATGTAAAGCCCTGGTGTTTTTGTAGATGGCATTTTAAAGCTTATCAAATAGGATAAAGTCTCAATGTGCTTGGTGCTTATGTTGACAAATGAAGTTGTCTCATCTTTTCCGTATCCTTATGTCGGTTGACTTTTATACAAAACCTGTTTGCAGTTAAGAGGAAACCTTTTCTGTGACTCACCTTTGTACTAGATAAATCAGCAGCTTGTTAACAATGATATTTATGTGAAAACATTAAAGTTGTGTAATGTAAATTTCCAACTTGGTATAAAATAAAGGAGTCCTAGAACAACGGTTTTAACTTCTTCCATATGCTTGCATAAATGAAGGTTTAAATTCTTTTTGAAATAAATAAATTAAACTGAACGACTGATAAAATTATGTCATTCCATGAAGCATTCCACTGTATACCTGCTAACCATGAGATAAAATTAGGAACATTTAGAAAAAGAAATTAAAAACACTTCATGCCAAGAAAATCGATTCTTTGAAACTTGTATTTTAGAATTGGCAGCTGAAAGAAACTAATTAAAATTTTGAAAAAAGAAAACTAAAGACTGAATCTTATGACTGTTTCAGCATTCATTTATTCCTAAACTTAACTGAACTCTTGAGAAAAAACACTTTTTTTGCATTCTTAACATTTAGATGGCTATTAAAATTCATTTTTGCTCTTTACAACAATACATTAGCAGAATAATTTACGGCTCTATTGAATAAAAAGTTAAAATAGACATAAAACATTAAATATTTTTCTCTTTTGTTGAAGTTTATTTGAAATCCTATGTTTGCTCTTATAGGTTGATAATACTGA
This sequence comes from Uloborus plumipes, assembly GCA_038373865.1. Lineage (NCBI taxonomy): Eukaryota > Metazoa > Arthropoda > Arachnida > Araneae > Uloboridae > Uloborus > Uloborus plumipes. The sequence continues at coordinate 36,679 of JAXGGA010004838.1, forward strand.
TGCAGAGGGGCGTTTAGTACTTGCTGATGCTTTATGTTATGCCCAGCAGTTTGAGCCAAAGGCTATTTTGGATATGGCAACCTTAACAGGTGATAATACTTAATCATGTTATTTTTCATATATGTAATGCATCTTTTGATATATGGTCGTCCTTTTTTTTCTGGTTAAAAACGAAACTCAAACTGTAGTATTGTGATTTTTAAAAAAATTTCAAACTTTATGCATAGGAGTGACATTTTCAATTACATATTTACATATACTCTCTTTACAGTGTCTTTATCCTCTTCCTCTATCTTCTAATTACAGTGGAACCCTGAATTTAAGTTTTCAGTCAGACCAGTTTTAAAAAATGTACCTAGTGGGAAAAGGTAAAATGGGGGCAGGTTTGATAATCTAAGCATTTAAAAAATTGCGACCTATCCATGAACTAGTGAGGAAAAATGCAACCTTTGTTTTTAGTTTTGTTTTTATGCACAATTTCATTTACAGCACGTTCCATACAAACAAATTTTGGAAATTTGCTTCTTGGTGGCTTTCACAAACAATTTCTTGAGACACAGTAGTCAAACTCTTTTTTTAATATTATTATAAATCCTCATCTGTCAGATCTCAAATTTCAAAAAAGTTTAGTTTTTGTAAACCAAATAGTTTCAAGAATAACTTATGACTCCAAAGCACTTGTTTCATTTCTCAAACCGTTTGTTTTTTGCTTATCAGCCTTCTTGATAAACTTCACGAGAACACAAAGGTACAATTTTATACACTGAAGAGGAATGTGGAATGTTCGCTTCAAAATCAAACAAAATAATGCCTACCTTTCCGTTGGACAAGTCTCAGAAGAAGCAGCTAGATTTTGAAATCAACTTTTTGGATGTTATAGATAACTTATCTCATACTTTCTAAATTGTGATCTTCAATAGAAATGATTAAACACTTTCATTAACTTGTCCATTAATTATAGGTAATTGACTCAAGTCGTGTAAGAGGAGCAAATACTTTTCCTCTGAGACCATAGGTCTGCTCTCTGAAATGTAGGGATTATATTTGAATTGAAAGCATGGAAATGACGAATTTAGTTTTCATGATTAATTTTGTAATAAGCAAATAATTTCCCTTATTTCTTAAAAATACAATCGAATAAACACCTTCTATTGCTTCTCTATGATTTTCCAGTAGATAAACATACAATAAATTTTGTCAGGTTTTTGGTTTACTCCTCTACTCCTATGTGTTGTTTAAACTATTTGGAAAAAAAAATAGATTCCCTTTCAAAGGAAATGAAAGAATTTTTTTCTTGTGTCCAAAAATAATAATCCTGAAAGAAAAAAATGCTCTCTGCTCCGAAACATAATAAACTTTTCGTAGTCTCCATTCATGTTTATTTTTTTCTTTTATATTCATTTTCATAATTTATAACTAAAATTTTCTTTTTATAGGTGCCATAATGGTTGCTTTAGGAAGTGGTGCAACTGGTGTTTTCTCAAATGATGATTATTTGTGGGATGTTCTCTATAAAGTATGATTTTTTTTCTGTAACACCGATTGTTTCATATTTATGAATATAAATATGCTATACAAAAAATTGTTGAATTTGCTTACACTTTTTAGCTGTCGAAGCTGTTTATAAAAGAAGTTTAATTATAACAATCTTGAATTTAAATTCATGATCAAAATGCATCCCACCAAACCCAGAAAATAAATATTTAGATCAGTATTATGGATAAAATTAGCAGAAACCTAGAAGTGCCAACCGCTCAATTTTACAAAAAAAAAAAAAAAAAAATAATCCATTCTCAGAATAGCAGATAGTTTAAGATTACCAGCAAATATTGAATAACTCACTTAAAGCAGAAAGAGACAGTTTCTCTCTTGTTTAGGATTTGTCAGTTTGGAAAAGAAATGAAGAGAAAAAAAACCTTAGAATACAGGTATATTTTCACTCTGGTAGCTAAAAATAGTTTACCTTTCAATTGAAGTGAAGCTGTTCAATTTTTGTGCACCTCTATTTGGTATGCTGAAATATTAAGCTTCCACCGTGAAGCTTAGTTGTCTTCTGTATGAGGTGTTTTGCCTTCACAGCTCTTTTATGGCAATTGGCACTTCCAAACTGTGAAGCCTAAAGCTGAAGTGAAACTAGTCTCTGCAGTAGCGTACATCGACTTAGGTGCCCTACACACACACACATAAAATTTGTGCCCTCCCCCCCCCCTATATTGAACTATATAAAATATTCTTCCCGTGTAACTCGTAGTGTTATTTTCCTGGATCGTGTGCCCTGCAACCTGGTGCCCCCTTCTCTCCCTCCCCCTGCCCCACTGTGGAGATGCATGTATGCCACTGAGTCTCTGAATGCTGTAACTGGGCTGTTAGGTATTTGTTGATGACTCTGGTTGCTACACTAATGCCTTTTGCTTAAGGTAATTTCAAATTAGTGTTTAATCAATCACTCAAAAAAGAAAAAACACTTTTTGCTCTTGAGGTACGGAAGACGTGGAGTTTTACAAATAATTGCAAACAAAAAGCACACCTGATGGGAGTAAATGGCAACAAACTAGTAAAATGTTGCTTTGAACATAGGGATTCTTAAAACTAGCTGAGTAAATAATTAATCATTCTATGTTTGCCTTACAATAATTCTAGTTCCACACAGATATAGCATTTACATTAATCAAGGAAAAAGTCATAAATTTTGTGGTTTCTTAACATAAAACTATTGTTTTAAAACTAATGTGTCCTCTACAAAAATACATTACTTTTCCTAGATAAAAGTACAGCTTTTTAAATGATTTTAATTTTGCTGCCCACATGTTTAACTTTTCACATTAAATAGCCGGAATGTTAGTTTCTAGCAGAAGACATTACAACTTTGAAATAGAAGAAGATTGGTTAGACTGTTTTCTTCAAATACAAACCAAATACATCCTCAATGTTGAAAGCAACATCTAATAGGGGAATGTGGGGCAAAGTGAAATAGCGGACTTAGTGAAATGGCAAAATATTTTCAGTTTACAGCGCCACCTACCAAGCAATATTTTGATTAAGTTGCTAGACATAAAGTTGATTCCTGTCAAAAAATAAATAGCTCTAAAGATTGACTAGTCATTTTCAAAATTGGATACACTTATTGTAATATTTGGTTTTTCAAAAATATTTCTTGTTATTTAAAAATAAAAATTTTGTAATTATCATTTTAAGTATTAATTGAGATCTACTAATGTCCAGTGCAGTACTTATTTAGTTTGTATTTAGCTTGTTTTGATTTTAAATGATCAATGTAATTTGTCAAGTGCATGCGAGGCAAAGTGGATGGGGCAAAGTGAAATAGCATATTTTGTTTACTAAAGCATTTATTTGTTAAATCACGTACATATTTCTACATTTCTGTACCTCAGAACCAGACTAACGTAAGTCCATTTTCGTCATTTTTCGGTAGAGGGGAAAAACGATTGTCGAATACATCGTTTTTCCCCTCTACTGAAAAATGACGAAAATGGACTTACGTTAGTCTGGTTCTGAGGTACAGATTTATTGATTCATCTAAGTTCGTTTTTTAATTTATTCATTCATTCTCGATTTTATTCCTTCTTTACTTTTTCTCCTATATTATTTAATTCATCATTGTTTTTATTTATTCATTCATTTATTTTTTCATTCATTACTCAATTTTTGTTTATTTACATATTCATTTGATGAAAATGACTGTTAATCATCAAATAGAAAATTTTTCATTTCAAAAATATTGTATTTTTCACTTTGCCCCATGGTTTTTTGAGGTGAAAATTTTCCACCTTTTTTTGAAGGTAAAAAATAGTTGCAAAAATTAAAAATAATACTTCACTGCAAGTTGCATCACAAAACTCATTAGTTCTATTACGTACAATAATTTTTAGAACAAATTTCCAATTTGTTCATTCTGAAACAGGTGAGTTATCTGAACTATTTCACTTTTCCCCACATTCCCCTTCTAGTATATTCTCTCAGATTAGAGACTTTCTTTTAATTTTATTATTAAGTATCAAGACATATTTATTGTTTGTACTGGGACAGGGGTTGTGCAATTCCTGTATGTTTCCAAAATCCCTCAACAAGAATCCCTTTTTAGGCAGTTCTCACACAAGTCTCACTAATATTTTGGTCATGGTGAAACATCCTTTCTTGAATGGTACCGAAGTGTAAACCTGATTTCTTAATACATGGCAACTCGAACTTTTTGCCATTTCATGGTTTTTGAAATATGTTAAAAAGTTAATGTGTTGAGTCTGTTTTTCATGTTTTTAATTTTCCATTTTAACATTACATGTTTGTTTTAAACTTAAATGAAAATGTATAAAATCTTTTAGTATAATTTAGAAAAGTAATTGTACAAAAAAAAAAAAAAAAAAAAATTTTAATTTGCAGTGTTTAATTATTAGAATGTCCAATTTAAAATTTTAGGGCATTTTCTTTTTTTTTTTGGGGGGGGGGGGGGAGGGGGAGGTTAGTTTTCCACATTTAAAGACACTTTTAATTAGATCATCAAAATCTGAGCTCTAATAAAGTCTATTTTTAAACACAGGCTAGTTATGTAACTGGTGACAGAGTCTGGAGGATGCCACTGTTCCGTCATTATACAAAGCAAGTAACTGATTGCCAATTAGCCGACATAAATAATATTGGTGGTGGCAGATCTGGTGGATCATGTACTGCTGCTGCTTTCTTACAAGTATGTATATATTTTCTTTCTTTTGGAATAATTTGCATGTATTGAACAAAGGTCGTAGGTAAAATCAAACACAATTATACTCAAAGTAACTAAGTTATAAAATTGTTCGTATTAGCTATTGCTAGTACAATCTGGTACTTGGATGAAGAAAACAAAATCTTTGAAATTTTTTGCAAAACTAAAAATATTTCTGGAACAGCTATTAAATTGAATACTCATGTATTCAGTTCATGTGCATTTTAAAGAACCAACAATATTCTCCTGGCTTGAAGAAGTTAAAAAAAAAAAAAAAAATCCTATAGTATTAGTTTTTGCATAATTTATAAAAATCATATTTCTCAAACTGAATTACTATCAGTCTCACTTACTTGTGCATACCTTAATAAGCAAATACCTCGATAAGCAAATACCTTACTTATAAGAAAAAAATCTTCCAGAACCCAATATTTCCACACAGATGCTAACACAAATGAATAAAATCGCAGTTAGGTCTAATATGCCAACATTTTCTCCCGCCAATTACCTTTTAGAGCAGTACCTTTTTGTTTCTTCGTAAAAAAAAGTCCTAGATCAAGTGACCTCTAAATTGAAAGTTTCTGCCCCCCACTGGCGATTAATTAAAAAGTTTCATTGTCAGATCTGATGGCAGTTGACAAAAATGTAAATGAGGTAAAATGTAAGGTATTATACTGCCATACTAAGCACAAAAGTCGTACCTGTACGTTTTAACAAAATTGAGCGCTCACCACCAGGTGACTCTTTGTGACATATTTTAGCTAAATACAAAATTATATGGTCATTTGAGAATGAAAAATGTTTTTAAAAAATTTTTGAAAAAGTTTCATCTGGATCAAATACAAGGTGGCGTAAAACTTTAAAGAGTTTTATCTCAGTTTGAGCTCGACTGCAGATACCACTTTTGCACTTAGCACGGCAGTATAGTGCAATTCCATTTTGGAAAATAAAAACATCAATTGATGCACAAAACAGCTTGTAGAGACTTCAAATATGTTAGATCCTTGTTTTGTTGCTTGAAGTTTTGAAAAACATGGACTCTACTTCTATAGACTACAGTTAAATTTTGTAGATTTCCAGAAACAGTATTTATATGATGGTATTTCAACCCTGTAACAGACTTATTTTATGAGATACGTCTGTTACGGAGATAATGCTCTTTTAATATTTCCTCTGGAAATTTTTAAAATTTGACTACAGTATCTTGTTCTTCATTAAGCTCATGAAATAAAACAAGGATTTAACATGTTTCTATTCTTTGTAAGGCATTTTGTGAAAAATTGATCCGTCTGTTACCGTGGAGTTGCTGCATTACATGTAGAATACCCAGGGCCGTATTTAAGGGGTGGGTTTCTAGGGTTCAAACCCCCTCCAAAATTTTCAAAATTATTCCAAAAAGTGCTTTTATAGTTTCTTACTGAAAAAAATGTATTTAATTTTCTTATTTATTTTGAAATTACATTTGAAAAATGAAATTATCATTATTGAATAATTGTACAAATTAAGGGTTTTTTTTTGGATCAAAAGAAATGAGAGAAATATAAACTTGATTTTCTTAGTAAACATTGTTGAATCTTTTGTGTATAAATATTAAAAGATAGAGTAAAAACACTTGTGATTTTTAAAACTAAAAATGTTTTTTTCCTTTTTAAGCTCTAATTTTCAGCTTTACAAAAAATTTCATTTCTGAAGTTGCTTTCCAGTACTTTTAAGGATTGAAAAATAAATCAAAACTTAACTTTTCAGGAATTTGTAGCTTCTGATATGAAATGGATGCATCTAGATATTGCTGGAGTAATGGAAAATAAAACTGAAGTGCCTTACCTCTGTAAAGGAATGTCAGGTCAGTATTGAGTACTCATTAGCTAATAAATTTTGTATCATGATTTCTGTAAATGGGAGCGGGGAGGAGTAATTAAACATTTTATTACGTGAAAAGTGCATGAAAAGTTTTTCATTCATCATTTTTTTTTTTTTAATAGGTCGACCAACTAGAACAGTTGTCAAATTTTTAGAAATGCTGGCCGAAAAATCTGCTTAAAAAGATGTATCTTATGCAAAAATTCACGATCAAGTGAACAATGGATGCAAAAATTCAAGATCAAATCAATTAGAGAAATGTAATTTGCTCTATCAGAAATAATTTTTGAACTAATATTTGATATATATATATATGTATGTATATATTTTCTTTTGTAAAAGTTTGGTTAAATAAAATAGCCTCATATTTGGGTTTGAATTTTGTATGCATTTAAGTTCATTGAAATGTTACACATGAGAATACATGATTTGTTTATTAGAACTGGGTAACCACTCAATCTCTGAAGAAAAAAAGCAAACTGATTGTTGTATAGGAACATAAATGTCCTTGTAGTTGCTTCACAGAAAAATGAAAACAAGCAGAAGTAAAAAATTTCTTAAAACAGGAATAATAGTATAATATCAGAAAATAAATAAAACAGTTGTTACAAAAAAAAAAAGTTTTTAAAGAATTTCTAAAATCAACTCATTTGAAAGTAAATAATTTTAATAAAAACATTAATGCATTATTAGTGAGTTATAGTAATTTTAAATGTCCAGTAACTTTGTCAACAACATCTTTTGGACCTGTAGGGGAAAAGAATATACATAGACTACACATTATTATATCAAAATTCTTAGTATGAAATGTGTGCAGAAATGATCACACTAACAATATTAGTCAATGAAAAGATCTGACAAGAAAAAGATAAAAATTGATGCAAACAAAAAATACTTGATGTAACAAATTGCTATTCAATTAATGATTAATGTACAAAATTTGTAGCAGTGGTCAACAATATAAAAAAAATCAACAGAATATAGTGCTTCTCTGGAAAGTTGAGATATGACTTTGCAGGGCCTAATACAGGCTGATTTTACTACAATTTTTCGGTACCTTCACAAAAAGTTATGAAATTTTTTGTGAAAGTACAGATTTTAAAATTGGCACTTTCACTTTGCATTGGTCAGCTAGTTCTAAATATTTTTGTATCAAATTTTGCAGGTATCTACAGAAAAAAAGAATATTTTGCATGGAAAAAAAAAAAACATTATTTTCAATATAATAAATCAAAATTTTAGATACCTGGTCCTACTGCTAACACAGTTTTGGTTCCAGCAGCAACTTCAGTTTTACCGGCATCACTTACTATGTTAGTTAATAATCCCCCATTCTCTGCATTTCTTGCTAATTCAAGTCTAAAAGAAATAATAGACTGATAAGCAGATACATTTTCTATACTCATTTTATAGTTTTCTTAACTGTTACAGGATTTCTTAAATCAAAATATAATTGAAAAAGCAATAATCGAAAAGTCGGTGGAGTTAACTGTTCCGTGTTAGCAAAAAATTTTAACATTGAATTAAATACGTAATTACGAGGGTAAGGTGAAAAGTTCTCGGCCTGACACAAAGAGATGGCGAAGTAATTGACAAACAATTATTATGCTTCCGGTATGGGTGCATAAGTAATTAGTTTGTATGACAAAGTCCAACTTGCTCGCTCAAGTAGTTTTTTTACACAAATTTTTTCAGTAGCCATCTGGCGTCTTTCTTGCTGAAATGGAAAAAGTTGAATATCGTACCATTGTAAAATTCTTAGTTTTGGATCGGTTAACCCCGAACGAAATTCATCCAAAGTTGATAAAAGTTTACAGGGATCTTCACTTTCAACCGTTAAAAAGTAGGCAGCTGAGTTTAAACGGGGTCGCACATCCCTAGACAATGACCCACGTGAAGGACGTCAAAATCCGCAACCACACCGGAAATCATCGAAAAAGTCCATGATCTGGTGTGGGACAATCGACGAGTGAAAGTAAGTGAGTTAGCTGGTTCTGTGGGGATATCAGAAGAACGGGTGCGCAATATTTTGCACTAAGAATTAGGCATGTGCAAGATAGGTGACGCATTTGCCGACTGTCGACCAAAAATAAATGCGAAAACAATTCTCGCAGCAAATTTTGGACCGATTCAACAGGGATCCGAAAGACTTTGTGCGGCGATTTGTCACCATGGATGAGACATGAGTCCACCATCACACGTCAGAAACGAAACAGCAGTCAAAGCAGTGGGTGGAAGCCGGTGGTTAGCGCCAAAGAAAGCGAAGTTGATCCCATCTGCCGGAAAGGTTATGGCCAGCGTGTTTTGGGATGCGAAGGGGATCCTGTTAATTGATTATCTAGAAAAGGGCAAAACAATTACAGGAGAGTATTATTCTAACCTACTTGACCAGCTGGATTCCAAAATCTGAGAAAAGAGACCTGGCTTAAAGAAAAAGAAAACCATCTTTGACCAAAACAACGCACCAGCACACAAAGAAGCGTTGGCAATTGGAAAACTGCTGGATTTGGGGGATCATTTGCTCGGCCATCCCCCCCTATTCTCCTGATCTGCCCCCCTTGGACTTTTATCTGTTCCCAAACTTTAAAAATTTGTCGCTGGGAAGCGCTTTTCAACAAATGAAGAAGTTGAAAGGGCCGTAAATGATTATTTTGACGACTTTCCGGACTCTTACTTCTGGGAAGGAATTCTGTTGTTGGAGAAGCGGTGGACCAAGTTTGTTGCGGTCAAGGGAGACTATGTAGAGAAATAACACCATTTTTGACCTGAAAATCAGTTTTTCATTGTCAGGCCGAGAACTTTTCACCTTGCCCTCTTGCCCTCTTCAAGAAAGGGTCTAAGGGTAATGCAGGAAACCATAGGCCTGTGAGTTTGACTTCAGTGGTTTGTAAAATTTTTGAAACTTTGATCAAAGTCGAAATTATGAACTTCTTAGAGACTAATAGTTTGTTGACTAGTATGCAGTATGGTTTCAGGAAAGGCAAATCCTGTGCTACTAATTTGTTACATTTCTATGATAAGGTTACTAAGGCTTTGGATTACAAAAAGTGTGTGGATGTTGTCTACATTGATTTTCAAAAGGCTTTCGATAAGGTGCCGCATGTTGCTCTTCTCAGCAAGTTAGCTGATATAGGAGTGGGAGGTAAATTTTTAACTTGGGTTGGAAATTGGTTGACTGGAAGGAAACAAATAGTTGTAAGGGGACAATTTTCTAATTGGAGTGAGGTTCTGAGTGGGGTTCCTCAGGGATCAGTTTTAGGGGCCCCTTTTGTTTATCATTTTTATGAATGATATTCACGAGAATATTTCGGGAAACATGAATTGTTTTGCTGATGACGTCAAACTTATGGGGATTGTAGATAATGAGGAACAAGCAAATCAGCTGCAAGAGGATTTGGATCACATTACTAAGTGGGCAGATAAGTGGGGTATGGCAGTAAATGTTGGGAAATGTCAAGTTCTACATTTAGGTCATGGAAACAAAGGTACAAGCTATTATCTACAGGGATCAGCTGCAAGTCGGGCAGAAAGTGTTGTGGATCTGGGAGTTTTAATTAATCAGGACTTCAAATTTAGTCAGCAATGCAGTGTAGCAAGTAACAAAGCCAACAGGGTGCTGGGGTTTATTAATAAATCTATTTCAAACAAATCTAAAAAGGTTCTTCTGCCCCTGTATAGAAGTTTGGTGAGACCTCATTTGGAGTATGCTATTCAGTTTTGATCTCCACATCTTAAGAAAGATATTAATTTATTGGAAAGGGTTCAAAGGCAGGCTTCAAGGATAGTAAATGAGCTTACAGATTTAGATTATGGTTCCAGGCTTAGAATGCTTAAGATGTACAGTTTTGAGCAAAGGAGAGTCAGAGGGGACATGATCCAGTTGTTTAAATTTATCAAAATGAATGATGTTGATGGGCTAACTTTTCGTTTAGAAAGCAGGACAAGAGGACACTGTTTTAAGCTATTTAAGTCTCAGGCAAACCTAGAAGTGAGGAAAAATTACTATTTCGGTAGGGTTGTGAGTACCTGGAACAGTTTACCGGAGGAGGTTGTTATAAGTAAGGGAGTTGATAGCTTTAAGAGGGCCATGAATATTTATTGGGGATTGTAATATTCGACTAGGACCAGCCTAGTTGGGCCTAGAGCCTGTTGCTGGTCGTCATCTTTTGTATTTGTATAATCAATCTTTTACTATGATAGGATTTGGTTTCAATGGAATTTTCTATTAAAATCAACAGCAGTACTTAGTGCAATTTAAACTATTTATATAACATGGGTTTTGAACACTTTGCATGAAATAGTTTGTCACAAGGAGCAATTTCATGACGGGATGGAATTCATTCGTATCAGGGACAGTTCTATTAAAAACGAAGCTGCACTTTCTGGATTCATAACCGAGCTTGTGGTGTATTAGATATAGTTTTGCCTTAAGCCTTGGCTTAGGGGCTGTAACTTACTGCTGAATACCCAAGCTTTGCTTGCAATTAACGAGTTGCAAATACAAGTTACAATTTCGCAATTTACGAGTTGAACCACATTATTGCTGTCAGGCTAGAACTTTGTTAAGAGGAGGATCCAATGCAAAATTAGAAGTATTAATTGTTAATGCACTAACCAATTTTTTCCAATAGAAGCTAATTTTAAAATGTGATAATTAGCTTAAAAACTAGTTAATTATTGTGATACAATTGCACAGGGATGTGTTAAGCGAAACTGGTTCAATTATAGGGTTGTTGTGTTTTGAAGTATCGTTAATTAATTCTGCAGATTTTCTGCGAATATCTTCAAATTTTAGGAAATTCTGCAAATTTTCAGCACATGTTTTTAACAAGAAGCAGATCTTAATGTCCCAAAAATGACGTTAATTTGGATTAAAACTCAATATTTTCGTAAGAAAAAGAATGTACAATGCAAGAAATCTTCGCAGATTTCTGCAGAAAAACTTCTTTAGTTCAAAGATACCTGCAGAAAATTGGCTGAAGGAGGTTCTTGTGTTATGAATTGATTCGTAAGCAGGAAAAACTGCTGATTGATGAGAATATTTTATAAAGAAAAAATAATGCTTTTAACGAATATTTCTGTTTTGGGATAAGTTGTTGATGTGAAGGGATTTGAAGTGAGGAAAATGAGAGTGACCTTTCTGTAAGTTGCAGGTGGGGTTGTCCGAACTCCTTTAACCCACCCCTTGGCTATGTCCTTGTTGCTGCAGTCTCTCGATGGTCTGCTAATTTCACTTTAACTACCAGTTTGTTTGGCATGTTTAGCCTCTGTAAGATGTTTTCTGCCTCTAGCTTAGTTACTGCCTATTCCATACTGATGAGTTCTAATAAGAACAAAACTGCAGTTTCTGGATGGTATAACCAAGCTGGCAGTGTGTTACAAAGAATAAAACAGCAATCGAGGATTTTTTTTACATCATAACATTTTGTCTCATTCAACATTTAAAACTTATGTCAATTTATATTTTATACTACTAAGGTCTAGGTGTAACAATTTTGTGAAATGATATGGAAAATTTTAAATCAGATGATGCTAATGAAAATGATTAGTAGAAATATGATGTATGGAAATGATTTTTCTATTGCAAAATTTAGGTTGTGCTAAAATTTAGGTTTTCATTTTAAAGTTATGATCTAAAAATGAATGCTCATTTACTTACAAGCTTTTGCTACTACTCGTTTTCAAAACAATTTTTGCTTGACCAAAAGCTTCCCAGATTTCTGCTACTTCAGGATTCAGTAACTTAATATTTTTGTAAGCTAATACAGAAGCATGAGAACACTGCAAATAAAAGGTCATACATTTCAAAATATCTTTCTGAAATAATAAAAAGCTTAGGCAATGAACAATATAAATGATTTCGTAGTATTGATGAAAAAACATGATGTAGTTAGTTGCATTGCGAGAACCTTTTCATTGGGGGGGGGGGGGGGGTATATGAAATATTACAAAGTGAAAGGCTGAAAACCTCAATTTTAGGCTTTTATTGTGTGTTTGAAAAATAGAGTTTCCGATTGCTCCCTAATATTAGCGAAACTTCTCAACTCTGCTAATGAGTTATTTTGTTCTGCATTTGAGGATTATTGCTTGTGCATGTGTTTTTTCCTTGGTAGAAAGAAGAAAGGAACTTGTAGTGAATTCAGGGAGAAGTGATAGTGGAAGTTAACAAAGCAATGTGACACTTGGCAATACAGTTGTTGAGGTTTTTCCCTCTTTCTTTTTGCAAAAAAAAAAAAAAAAAAAAACTTGGAGACTGTTAAATATTTCTGAAAAAGTTTGAGAATGGCTGAACCTTTTCTTTCTTTTTTTACGAAATAATAATTAATGAATTAATAAATATATAAATAAAACTTTATTGTGCATTGAAGAACTGTTGTAATAATTATACATAAATAATAAATATTGCTACAAAAAACTCTAAACAATTATGAAAATCAATTGTAAAAAATGCTGTACAACATATAAGATATTACTGCTATTACAGTCGACGCTCGATATAACAACCGTTTCCGTCCTACAGAAAACTGTCTTTATAACGAATGGTCGCTATAAGAGGTAGAACATAGAGTATATTGGGATACAGTTGGGGGTTTTCTCACCGGTCGTTATATTAGGATGGTCTTTATAACGTGTGGTCGTTATAACGAGCGTCGACTGTATTATGCTTTCTTTTTTTAAGTAAAAAACATTTTTTTATGTGGACCAGCAAGAATTTCAGCGAACCAGTCAAATTTTTCTGCAGATCAGCGCTGATCCCCAGGACCACTAGTTGGGAATCTCTGATCTTCAAGGGTAAAAAAAGTTTTAAATGGGTTGATCAACCCTTTACAGATATATATATATATATATTTAAAAGAACTTAACTAAAATTTTTACAGATAAACACAAAAAGAATTATTGTGCATAAAAATATTTACTGCTATAAATGCATATTTTAAAAATATTTAAAATTTAATGTGTTACAAGGAATCAAAATACAAAAGCGGCAGTTTTTCTTCCTTTTTTCACAAAGTACTTGAATTTTTATAAAGTTAAAACACTCTTCTAAAATCTAACATCAGCTAAAATTATTTCATTGTTTATGTAAAAGAATAGGAAAAAAACTAATGCAGCAAATTGCTCTTTTTAAATGGAGTAGCTTTTTTTCCTTACAGTGTGCCCAGTGCTTTTTCAGCCCCCCCCCCCTCCAAGCACTGTTGAATTTTTTATTTTTATGAGAGCGAGAAAACTTGAAACTGCCAACTTCACCCATCTTCCGTCAAGTTTTCATTTCCAATTTCACTAGAAAGCATCACAATTGTAGGGTGTATTAGCCACCCAGAGCACAGGTCCCGGCCTGCTTTCCCCTACATCTGACACTGCTTTTTATTTCTAGCAAAGGCAGCCACAAATGACATTTTTTTTGTTTGTATTTAATCAATTATTTGACTGAAAATACAGAAAATACTAGCGATAATGCAAAAAAGGACATGAAACCTGTAGCACAACCACAAATTACCTTCTGGGTAGTATTTTCGGTTAAAACCCCCTTAATGTGCATATAAACTACTGTATTAGGATTGCAAATTGGTGTTAAAACCAAGGGTTTTGAGGGGGAGGAGATGGATTACTTTAGAACCTCCCTCTGGCTGCACCACTACATGAAAGTATTTTGATGTTTTCCTTGAAGTATACTGCTTAACATATTAAATTCATATCAAGTTAATGTGAAATATGTTGTTTCTCCTACTCTTCACAAGATATATTTACATTGACAGGGGTCAATCTATAAAGAGATTAGATCCATTAAAGTTAGGTCCGTTCATAAAATTAAACTCAAAAACCGACCCTTCACAAAAATCAAAAATGGATCCTACACAGAAATCTGAGATTAAAAAAAATCCACAATATTTACTGCCGTAACTATTTTTTACAAAACTACATAATATTTTTTACAAATTCTAAACTATTTTTCATAAAAATCTAGAAACAGGACCCTTGGCAAAAAACCACTGATTGACCCCTGATTGATGAGTTTTAATACAGTCAAACCTCGTTAATTCAAACACGCTTAAAACGGATTTGTGCTCAAACAAACTATATTTCTGATCTCTGTCCTCCTGTTTGTGTTCATCGGATACGGCAAACTACAGACAAGACAAATTGATTTTAAAGGACACTTGAGTTAGTTTTAACAAGGTTAACTGTATTTCAAGTATAAGAAAAAAAAAAGAAAGCATAAAAATAAATTACCTGAGAAGCTATTTTTCCTTTTCCCATGTTCAAATCATCTCTAACGACCAATACAAGTTTGTATTGTGAGACATTTTGATCTTTTAGCAGCTGAAACAAAATAAAAAATGAAAAACATTTGAGATTGGTTATAACATTCTAGTTTACAAGGCCAAATCACTTCCAATGTCACTAAATTCTGGTTCTTAAATGCCTAGACCAGTGGTGTGCCACCTTTTTATTACTCAAGGGCTGCACCTGATATTAAAATGAATCTTGCGGACCAGGACACGATACTATTTAAGCATAGCTAATCTTTTTTCTAGATAACATGAAAATACATGGAGTAGGAGAGAAAATAACAAAATAACATGGCTTCATTTTTTATTACAAAGTTTCCACCTTGTGTCCAAATTCAAGTACAAATTAAATTACAACAAGAAACAAGTGCATTAATCATCACCATTTGAATGTTTTACAACAAAATGTTCGAAGTGTACAAAGTTCCATACGGGTCATTCCATTTTAAATCAACAAATTTTCAAAAAAGTTGTTGCATCGACATTTTTGATTTTGTTGAAAATTTGCATGTGTATTCCTTTTACTTCCCAGACCTCAAAATAGTGTTCATTTTATTTTTAAAAAATTTACCCTTTGATATATAGGCCCTTTTTGTTGTTGGCAACAGCGAAAATTGGGCGTTTTGATGCTTTGCCTTATGAACTATAACTTTTTTTCTATCAGAGATTTTGAGCTCAACTATAGCTCATTGGAAAGCTAAGAAAAAGATCTTTTTATATATGCTATCAATAAATTTCAGATTTTAAAAAAATACTTATTTTTTCAAGGTCAAAGTCCACGACGAAAATGACATTTTTTACTACTTTCGAACATTAAAAAACCCATGAAGGGTTCAAAGTAACAAGCCGATTTTTTCATCATATATTCATAGTCATGGTTACTTACTGTATAAAAAAAATTGGCTTGTTATTCCACCCCCTTTATGAGATATGCCCCCCAAAGTTGTAAATTTTTTAAAAAATCCAATTTTCAACGCTAAAAAAATGCACGTGGGGGGCAAGATAAAAAAATTTTTACATGTGGTATTTTAAGTACTTTTTACCAGCTTTTTAATAAAACAAAAGTTGCTTTGTTATTCAAAGGCGTTTGGCAGATATAAGGGACTGAACTTTCAAAAAATTGCACAAAAACAACACGATTATTTTCATTTTTTTTACAACTTTTTTTTTATTTAAATGTAATTATATACCTTATTCTTTGCCTTAAATGCTAAAAAAAGACTAAGAAGAGCAATGAAGAAACATATTTAAAGTTTAATAAGATAATTTAATATTTTTAACACCTGGGAATATAGAATACCACTAAACTTGTCTGATTTTTAAACATCTGATTGCTACCTACAACAGGACTGAGCATTTCTCAACTTGTCCAGGTTTGTTCATACCATGTGGTCATCCTTGTTCTGACTTGCTCTCACATGTGTATCTTAGTTGTCTTTCAAATTCTGAAAGAAGTAGGTTGTTGAACTAGTGTTTCTGCTAGTGTTTTCTGCTGTGGTTCTGCTTTTCATTTCAAGTTCATTCATATTCACAGAATGTTTTGTTAAAGGTAAAAGAAGAAATTCTTTAGAATCCTTAAATATAAATTCAAGTTTGTCTTTCTACATGTAAACTGGGAATAACTTATGGATAACCCTAAATGCTCCATAGGAGTTTTTGAGAATGATGATTGTAACATTTTAAGTTACAGTAGGCAGTCTACTGTAAATAGTATTTCTGAGTACAGTGATGATGATAAAACTTTACTGAACCTGAGAACTAGGTGTAAAACTATTGAAACTGTTTGTACCTACCAGCAAGAAGTTCCATAAAGATGGCAAAATTTGGCAAGAAATTTTTTTGCATGGCAGGTACAAACAGTTTCAATAGTTTTACACCCAGTACTCAAGTGCAGTAAAGTTTTATCATCATCACTGTACTCGGAAATACTATTTACAGTAGACTGCCTACTGTAACTTAAAATATTACAATCATCATTCTCAAAAACTCCTATGGAGCATTTAGGGTTATCCATAACTTATTCAGTTTACATGTAGAAAGACAAATTTAAATTTATATTTAAGGATTCTAAAGAATTTCTTCTTTTACCTTTAACAAAACATTCTGTGAATATGAATGAACTTGAAATGAAAAGCAAATCACATCAGCTTCACAAGATTTACAGCAGAAACACTAGTTCAACAACCTACTTCTTTCAGAATTTGAAAGACAACTAAGATACACATGTGAGAGCAAGTCAGAACAAGGATGACCACATGGTATGAACAAACCTGGACAAGTTGAGAAATGCTCAGTCCTGTTGTAGGTAGCAATCAGATGTTTAAAAATCAGACAAGTTTAGTGGTATTCTATATTCCCAGGTGTTAAAAATATTAAATTATCTTATTAAACTTTAAATATGTTTCTTCATTGCTCTTCTTAGTCTTTTTTTAGCATTTAAGGCAAAGAATAAGGTATATAATTACATTTAAATAAAAAAAAAAGTTGTAAAAAAAATGAAAATAATCGTGTTGTTTTTGTGCAATTTTTTGAAAGTTCAGTCCCTTATATCTGCCAAACGCCTTTGAATAACAAAGCAACTTTTGTTTTATTAGAAAGCTCGTAAAAAGTACTTAAAATACCACATGTAAAAAATTTTTTATCTTGCCCCCCACATGCATTTTTTTAGCGTTGAAAATTGGATTTTTTAAAAAATTTACAACTTTGGGGGGGCATATCTCATAAAGGGGGTGGAATAACAAGCCAATTTTTTTTATACAGTAAGTAACCATGACTATGAATATATGATGAAAAAATCGGCTTGTTACTTTGAACCCTTCATGGGTTTTTTAATGTTCGAAAGTAGTAAAAAATGTCATTTTCGTCGTGGACTTTGACCTTGAAAAAATAAGTATTTTTTTAAAATCTGAAATTTATTGATAGCATATATAAAAAGATCTTTTTCTTAGCTTTCCAATGAGCTATAGTTGAGCTCAAAATCTTTGATAGAAAAAAAGTTATAGTTCATGAGGCAAAGCATCAAAACGCCCGATTTTCGCTGTTGCCAACAACAAAAAGGGCCTATATATCAAAGGGTAAATTTTTTAAAAATAAAATGAACACTATTTTGAGCTCTGGGAAGTAAAAGGAATACACATGCAAATTTTCATCAAAATCAAAAATGGTGATGCGCACCCCATTTGTTGATTTAAAATGGAATGACCCATACATAGTAGCATATTACTAATTATACACAGCCACTAACTTACATTGGAAACATTAAAATGATTTTTAAAATCTAATCTTTATCTTTTGACCTGCTCAAAGTAATTTTTCAAGCCTTGATGTTTTGAAATTTCACATATCATTGAGGATAAACGCCTGGCTACTAGTTCTAAAAACCAATTTTTTAAAAAAGTATGGATAGTATATTGCTGATTTTAAGTTCCTAAAAGTTTTGTACAAAGTAGTATTATGTTAGGGAAAAATCATTTGTTAAAAATATTAAGCAAGAATATTTTATGTTTGTGAAAGCTATTTGACTGGATATTTCCTTCAGAATTTTCTTGCTTAGCTTCCACTGTTTTCATAGACAGCAAAATGCTTAAAAAAACTTTAATTTGACACTTTCTAACAAAAATTTAAGCTAAATGCTTATCCTATGCAATAGGTAAGTCTATTGCTAGTCTGCTTAACCCATTTATGCCCAGTGTCCTAAAAACGGGAAGCTTGTTAGTTACTGCATGCAAAAACCTGTAATGGGAATATCGTTTTACTAAAGCTGTTTTTCACAAGTTAAATAGTCCTTCTTCTTGAGAAAGCTGGTTAGAGCCACTATTTGGACACCAGAGTTTATTTATTGACAGCTATTTTCGGACAAATCAATCAAGCAATGATCCAGCATGGGTAGCCACAGAAAGTAAGTTTTTTTGCGACCTTTTATTTTCATAAAATCAAACTATTTTAAAATGATTTGCTTAAAATTGATCACAGATTCGTTCTTTCATGTTACTTTGCAAAAGTAAAGTCAAGTAAGGTCGTACTTTGCTCACATATCTGCAAAATATACCATAAACAGGACGTTAAAAAAATTAATAAATATGGCAACGGCGAACGATTTTAAGCCCAAAATGTATGTAAACCATTCCAAGTAAGAGTTTTAAGCAGATAAAAATTGAAAAAAAATTGTTAAATAATACTTGGGCATAAATGGGTTTAAGTTTAAAAAATATATATAAATTAGTCTGAATAAAAAGTGAAAGATGACTAAACAAAATCGGCACTCTTTGATGAAAAGTACCTTATACACCACCAAAAATTTGTTTCTTATATTATCTCCTATTCTTGTATTTCTTAAATAAAATCCAAGACAGATTCCGAAACTAAATGACAACAAACCCATGCTTTAGTTGCAGTTCACTTCATTTCTAAATTCGCTATTTTGTATTTTTTTTTAAGTAAAATCTTTCAGCAAGAATTGCTCAAGCTATCCCCCCTGAAGACCATGACCAAAAGATATTGTTGTTTAATATTTTATTTATTTTCTTTGATCTTCAATATCATAGTTTTTCAGATTTATTTAAAATTCTTATTACTCTGAGCGTTATCTGTTTTTGTAACTGATTGAAGCAGACAACGTGATGCAACCAGATGCAACATATGAGTTGAAAATAAACTTTTAAAAATATTACATCATATTAGGAAAGAATTAAAACATTATCAAGATCATTAAGAAGGAAGAGTTATCGTTTTCAGAGTTTTATTTCGCTGAAACACGTTTATCTTCCTTATCTTATGGGGAATATTGAGAAAAATGTAATCAGCTCAGCTGTTACAAATGCTTGTGCTGTTGCCTGTGGCATATTTTTGGGATATTTTCTGAAGGGATGGTTGAAACGTAGACAATCTAATAAGAGTGTGTATTCAAATGCTATTATGGAGGAACAGGTAACTTTTCGATAAATTATTGGGAATGAAGCTTCAGTAAACTTAATTAATTAAAGATATTTTATTGTTGCCAAGGGATGCATTTAAATCAAAACTACTTTTATACGGTCCATTGCAGGAAGTAGTTTACATACATTTTAGTGTGTTTAAGCAAAGAATTATTTCTTCCTATGCTTGAAATTCAAATCGCGTAAATGTAACTTTACGCATACATTTGGATGTTGGTAGAGTAATTTCACTTCTGTAGAAAATTAAGGAAACTGCTATTTATAAAAGTGAAAACTCAACTATGCATTAAATAAGATTTGAAATCAACAATCAGGAGCCGTGATCAAACAAAATTTTCAGTTTTAAAATATTAGGATTTTGAAGTAGGCATTTTTCCTGCTTTTCATCCTTTTTAGTTTCATTAAGCGTTTGCTATTGTATTTGAACTGTGGAAAACTGCATCTCAGTCTACTCTAAATAAGTGGAATGAATTGCATATGCATTAGTTATAACTATAAATGCATTTTAGATAGGTATTTAACAATAGTTTTTTGCCATACATTTTGATGTTGATCATCAAACTTCTGTAAAATTGTTCGGTTTATTTCAGTCCTTTTAATGATGTTGAAAGACAGCTTCACTGTTTGTAAAATAAATTTAAAAACTCAGGTGCAGCTAAATTTTGAATACCCACCTTTTTTCGACATATCAGTGCACTTGACCTACTTATGGATGTGTATTACAATCATAAAATATAATTTGTCCTTCAAGTTGTCTATTCCTGTATCAAAACTAAAAATTAAGCATTTGGTTTGATTACTTTTTTGTCGCTTTTTTGTGTATTTATGAATTTGGGTACTTATCCGTTAGCCAGGCGCAAGCAAAAAGTCGCCAAATAATGTATCCCTAAAAAATGTAGAATTCCGCAGTATTTCTTATGACCATATTTGTTTACCATTGGGCATCGTTGACAGATCTGTTATTCGCTTCGCTTGGTAAATTTGGTGATTTTTGACTTTTCGCTTGCGCCCAGGTGAGGGATAAGTGCCTGAATTAGTTTTCCAGAATTTACTTTTATTTATGTATTAGTCCATCTTTTCAGTGGATCGTGCTGAATTTGGGATTTCTGTGAATGAAGCTGCAGATCCTTTGGCTAAGAAGGGTGCAGCAAGATCGCTATTGAGTCACTTTTTTAAGCTGTAAAAATTTGGGCAATTCCATTTTAATAGAAATAACATTTGTTAAACAGAACTTTCTACGAAAGTTTCAAACAGGTTAGATCCTTGTTTCATTTGCATGAACTTCATGAAGAACCAGGGGTCTGTCCAGGAGTTTTCACAGGGTCCGTTTTTTGTGAAAAACTAAATAATTTTGTGAAAAATCAAATAATTTTGTAAAAATCAAATGATTTCGAAAAAAAAACGCAAAAAAAAAAAAAAAAAAAAAAAAAAAAAATTGCAAAAAAAATTTTTTTTTTGTAATTTAATAAAAAATATAAATAAATTTCATTTATTTTCCTCTTAAAAAAGCGTATTAAACATCAAAAATGCGATGAGTCCGATTCCTGTAGCGGATGCAAAGAGATTGCAGTTTTCAAAGTGATCATTCAAGTGACATCAAAAGCATAAAAACGGAACATAAAATTTTTTTTTTGGTGATTTTTTTTACAATTGCATTTCAAAGGTCTATGGTAAACATATTATTAATGTGTTTCCACAATTAATGCAAAAATAAAATGGAGCGATCGTTTAACATTTAGACTCATAAAAGAAGTTAATTTTGCTTTAAAAATTTTAAAATAATGATCTGAGCAAAAAAAAAAGCAAATTTTCATTTATTTGCATCCTAATAAAGAGTAATTAGCTTGAAAAGTAAGTAAAATTCGATTTTCATATCGGATGCAGAGATCGCTTTTTTCAAAATGAAAGCATCAGAAATATAAAAACGATTTTTAATTATTTATTAAAGTCAAAAATTTTAGAGCTGCATTTCAACAGGTTTATATGATGAATGTCATTAATAATCACCGACATATTCGCCAAAAATTCGGAGGATAAAATACGGTAGGGAAACATAGCAAAACAAACAATACCAGACTTCTAATATTAACAGACGCAAAAATACATTAATTCCTGAATATAACTAAAACACCACCCTTGTAAGCATTAAAAAAAAAATAAATAAATAAATGAAATTAAAAAAAGATAATTTTCTGCCAAAATAAGGTCAAAATATCTCACATAGACGTCAGATAGAGATAATTTTAATTTTAAATAGCTGATCGCTCTACCCAGAAACAATCCCATTTTTTCTCCAACCCTAGCTATCTGTTTGCAGTTCTAAGTTCATTCCGCTGATAATTGCTATTATTATTATTTTCTTTATGTTTAAGTCCATAGCAGGGAGAAAAATCCTTACTCTGCACTTCCAGAGAAATATATAACAGCAACATCACAGCAAGCCACTTTGATTTGCATATGATAAAACAAACAAGCAGAACCATTAAACAAAACAACTACCTTTTTTAAGTTGCTAATTTCTTTAAAAGAAACCAACAAAAAGTGCTACATTTTACACTAAAGATTATTTGCTTGCCCGAGCATCGCAGGGCCAGGCAGGAAGTGACGACTTTTTTTTTTTTTTTTTCGCAAAGTTGGCGCATAAGCGATTCCCTTCTTTAACTTCAGAAAAGGCCCAAAAGTTATGGGCTTTTACGCAGAAATATGCTATGAATTATTTTGATTTCAGATTTGCTTTTTGAATGAATAATGTGTGAAATGTACGTTTGTTTGATCAGCATTTTGTGAAGGGTCCGTTCTGCTTGATTGTATTTTTGTGAAGGGTCCGTTTTGCTCGATAGTATTTTTGTGAAAGGTTCGTTTTGCTTGATCGTATTTTTGTGAAGGATCCGTTAACGGACCCGAATTTCCTCTGGCCAGACCCCTGAGAACATAAACTTTATTTATGTCAGTGGTGCCCAACCTATGGCCCTCGTCCCATGCGTCGACTATAAAGCTGATCCATGTGACTTGTTATAATCAACATCACAAATCAAAAAATTATATTATGAAACCTTTAAAAACATCTGATCATCTATCAGGGTTTTTACATCTCTTCAAAACTACTCCAATACTCCTTCATTTAGGAGATTTTTTGAAGGGTCATTCAAACTCCTACATTTTGGTGTTTTCCCGTTCAAAACTCCTCTATTTTTGATTCAAGACTACATAATCTTCCTCTATGACTCTCTCTCATTCAAAGCATATCAATTTTCTTTCTTTTCCGATTAAGTATTGTGACTTTTATTACATGTCTCTGAATCTCCTCTCTAGCTAACAATGCCAAATTGTTCTCTGAAATAGAGTTTTTGGAATTTTAATTGTCATGTTAAAAAATAAAGATAAAGAAATGCTCATTTTTATATGATGAAAGAAGCCCTTCAAACAATCATGCATATTGAACATCACTGTTCTAATAAATGAAATAAATGTTAAAGGTTTCCAGAAACATTATTTAAATAATATATTTTGGCTCAGTAACACTTATCTTATAAAATACGTGTGTTACTGAGCGAAATGAATTATTTATGTATTGCTCATGGAAATTTTCAAAATTTAATTGCTTATGTAGACAAAAAACCCATGTCAAATTTTTAAAAAAATGCTTACTTAAAAAAAATAGTGTCGAAATTGACAAAAGTTCCCCGATTTTTAGGTTTTCTAATTTGTCTAATACCTGGTAAAATCATATTTGCTGTATTTATCAACAGTTCAGTGTACCTACTATATCTATGAATTTTAATTTTTCAGAGCTTTTCAGACCTAATACAAGGTGATCACAAGTTGGTACTTGTTGTTCAGAATGGATTGAAAATGGGTAAAGGCAAGATTGCTGCACAGGTATAATTTGAGTTATACATTCACATTATATGCATTACTTCACATAAATATATTTTTCTTTAGCTGATGTGAACAATTGTGTGTGTGTGTGTTAACTTATTTATTTACTAGCGGTACCCGCACGGCTTTGCCCGTGGTATAAAATTAAAAGTTCATTTGTAAAATAATTGATATAGCGAAAAAATGCTCTATTTTAGTTGTAATTCAACTATAATTCCTTTAAAGTATGATATAAAAATCTGGTATGGACCCCACGCTACTTATTTTTACGTGTAAATTTCTCAGTAGATGCCTTAATTGCTAAAATAGTGCTTGGAGTGAGCAAGATAACAGTTCAAACATTTATATCCCTAGTTTGCCACGAAACAATGCAAAAAAAAAAAAAATATGTTTTACAATGATTAATCCCCTAAATATCGCCGATTTTAACATCATTCAGTGGATTTTTCGCAAAATATCGCCAATACCGCCAAATTGAGCCCAAATAAAAAAAGAAAACATTTATTCGCTAACTTGGCGATATGTCGCCAAATTGGCGGCAAATACTTGGCGATATATCACCAAGTGGTCGTGCCAATTCATATCACTTTTGTCTGCATTGAAATGAACACTGATTTACTCCATAAAAGGGGTAAAACACCCCCTTGGAACATTCGAATGCAACCCCAAGGGGAGATGCACAAAAATAAGCCAAAAGAGAAAATAAGAACAATTTTGTTGCTCACAGAAACCAACAGAAATCTTACCAAAGTTTAAAAGAAGAAGAATCTTAAAATACAAAACAATACATTTTCCGAAATGAAACACTTTAAAAAGAACGATGCAATATCGCAATTGATACGATATTTGGTTAATCTGTGCTTTAGGTACCCTTTTCTCGCTAAATGGGCGATAGGCGTGCCAAGCGTGGTAACCCTGACTATTTTACGTAGTTTCTCTAGGAGCTTTCAATTCCGCGAGAAACGCAAAAACGCGCCAGTTGGTGACTTTTTGAAAACGCGCCAAGTAGGGTCCCAAAGCACATTTTCACCGGGAAAAAGACAGGGATGCCAGAGAATTGAAACAGAAAAATACTACGCCTCCTCTAAAAAATACTACAAAATACTACTGTTTCCAAACGTTGCCAAAATCAATATTGCTGAAATGCGAAATCTATGAAAATGAAAAAAAAAAAAAAAATCCGCCAAATCTTTTAATTAAGTCATTAAAGTATATTGGAAACAGAGTTGCCAGAAAAATACTACGCTCCTTATTTGGGCCGAAAAAATACTACCGTAATATCAAAAATACTACGTCTGGCAACGCTGGAAAAAGAACGAAACAAAAATAAGTATGAACACTTAACCATGGTAACAACATGAAAAGTTGATTTCCGTTGATAAAATAATTCATTTCATCTCTCTTTTCAAACGAATTTTATTCTCGAGCTATTATATTTAGAATCGTTTGGCTTGCTTTACTGAAGGTAAGCCTTGAATTCCGGGATTCTAAAAACAATTGTTACAGCTCTCCTGATGATCGTAGAAACTTCGAAAAAACTTCATTTTGTGCAGAAAATTTCAAGCTTTTGAGTGACATAAGACTTGAAAATGTGTATGAAATATTTCTTCCCTATTTTATCGATTTTCCGCTAAGAATTCGAATAGAAAAAGAACGAAATGGAATTTTCGAAAAATCGCTTCGAGGTGCAAAACTACATGCTACAAACTAATTTTGTGCCAAGTGGCATGAAAATCGACCGAACGGTTTTGGCCCTACGCATAACAGACAGACAGACAGAAAGAAAGACAAACCTTCAGCTTTATTATTAGTAGAGATATAATATACGTTGACTTTCTAAATAATTTTGAGAAAGTACTACATGTAGCTCTTCTACGTGTACTACTACAATGGGAGGTAAAACTTAAGTTTTTATCAGAAACTGTTTGTTTGGGAGGAAATCAAGAGTAATTTTAAGGGTAATCATTCTTGTTGAAACGTTTTCGGTAGTGTTCCACAAAGTTCAATTTAAGTACCATTTGTATGTATTATTTCATTAGTGATATTAGTAAAAAGCTTTCTGGGAACGTTTTTTTTTAGTAGTAGATGATGTCAAAGTTATAGAAGCAAAGTTGCATGAGTGGATTTAGATCAGTCTTCAAAATGGGTAGATTAGTGGGCTATATCCAGTTTCGGAAGATGCATATATCTGTATTAATTGGTATATGGCCAGCATTAATGTATCCATGCACTTGTGTGCTATGTGCGGCTATATTATCAAGGTATGCTGATGCCTTGACTTGAATCAAAGAAATCTTCAAAAACTTGCATTATTTGAAAAGTGTAAAATGCACGAAGTAAATAAATATATGCTTGTTTAAGATCAGCCATGAAATTAATTTAACTTTATCAACAAACATACTTTATTAGTACAATTATTTTTTACTGTTTTTGGCTACAATTAAAAATAGAAAATATTTTAACTTTATAATTACTATTATTTTCCATTGCTCTTTTGCAAAAAACATCAACATCACTAATGTCACACAAAATAGTTACATATCAGAATTTCAAAAATTTTGCAATAAAAAGTTTCACTGAAAAAAAAAAAAAAAAAAAAACTGTTGAAAATAATTTTCAGTACTTTTTTTTTAAAGCTAAAGTGCTGTATTTCCTGCTCACTTACGCTTGCCAACAAGTGAAGATTGTTACACAATCTTATTTGATTCGTAGATAATCTGTTGGAAAGAATCAAATTAAAATATGCGTTATGTTTAGAAAAAAAATAAAAATCTTCTTCCTTCTTGCATACAAAACAGAGTAAGTCGAGCCCGCTTTTTAGAATGTCTGATAAAAGAATATCCCACTTAATGTAATACATTGTCAATTTATCAAATAATTGCAATGCATTATTTTAATCCTGGGTATTGGTTATTGGAATATCTCGCATATTAGAATATTTTTTTGTTTCAAAACGGCTATTCTATAAATCTAGCTCAACTGTATAATTAAAAAGGGCATTATAATTAGAAAAGTACGAAAATCTCATTTTCACCCAAAGAAGAAAAAAAAAAGATCTTTGTTAAAATGCATGGGACAAAGTTAGTTAAAACAAAAAGAACTCTTAGAACACCCCTCATCCCAGTTTACCAAATTTCACAGCTAACTGGTGCTAAAGGGCTTCTAAGCATAGCAAAGTGGCCGTTTTATACATTAAATGTTTTTTTTATAACTCATGGTCTCCAGTAACTTTTTGCTCTTTAGCTCTATGCTTAAATTTTGTTCAGCCTAGATTAGAAATGCTATAAATAATGAATAACGCCCTAACTTTTTCCCCTTCTTTATGATGCAATTTATGTGAAGTTTTAATTAAAAAAAGTTAATTGAAAAATACTAATTAAAAATTAAAAAAAAGCTCCAAGGTGCAAGCTCCTGGCATCCGAAATATTTTTTTGTAAAATTTCAAGGTTTTAGACTTAGGTCTGCAGTTGCTGGACAGTAAAACACATTTTCACAAGTATATGAGGTTACGTATTTTTAATGTATAGAGTTATTTCCATTGCTTTTTAACTGATGTGATGAAATAAAAATTAGTTTACTTTTTTTTTCTTTCTTTGGTTCTCATTATGTGTTATTTTCTTAATATTCTCGTATATTTCAGTGCTCACATGCATCTGTCATGGCTTACAAGAGTTGCGCAAAATCAAAGCCCGAAGTTCTGAAAAAATGGTTGTATAGTGGTCAAAGGAAAGTGGTTGTAAAGGTAGACGATGAAGAAACGCTGTATGTATTTTTTCCTTTTTTTCAATTTTTTTTTTTGCAAATGTAGATTTTACATGAATTGAACAAAAACACTACACTCCTCAATTTGTAGAGTTTCTCTTCAAAGTGAAACATCTCAATTCCGCAAATAAACTTATTTTGCTCCAAGTTTCTTGCCTTTCATTTAGATTTTTCACTTGCTTATGAGTTAATCATATTTTTGAATTATGAAGAATTTTCTAGTAGCATATTAAATAGCAAAACGACAAGTAGTGTTTTTTAATTTTAAGACTGATATCCATCGTCCATATCAAAACTAGCCTGTCTTCAATGTGCCGTAGTTCAAACTTACCACAATCAATTCTCATCTTCTTTGCACCAACAAAAATAACAAATTGTAGTAAGAAAAAAATCTTTTATGCTTCCAAAATTCCAGGTTTCCAATGTAATAAAATTTTCTGCAAGTTTACTGTAAACAAGGCAGTTCATTTACAACGTGCAATTTTTCAACCATGTTTCAATGTTGTACAACAGTATTTATTGCCATAGACACAAAATTTCAAGTACTGTCAAACATCTGCACCTTTGTTGCATATTTTGCTAACAGCTTCTTCTTTTTTTATTGTAAACAGGTTACATATAGCTACTGAAGCAAGAAATAACGGTTTGATAACAAGCTTAGTTTGTGATGCAGGACGTACTCAAATTCCTTCTGGTAGCAAGACTGTTTTAGGAGTTGGACCTGGTATTTTACAGCTTTTTCTTTATTCTACTTTTTATTCTTATTAAAATACTGATGAAAGTGATGGTTTTCTTTTTCTCTGAGGATATGATTTCTAAATACATTTGAGCCCGCTTAATGGAGTATCCATTTTGCTACAAAAAAGTATTCTAATAAGCAGGATATTCCGTTATCCAATATCAAAATAATACTTTATAGCAGTTTGCTACTTTGAAAATGTATTATATTTAGCAGGATATTCTTTTAACCGATATTTTATTAAGCAGGCTTGACTGAATTTTAACAAAGCTTGTTAGTTAGTTTTTTTATTAATAGTGCCTTGTAAATTTCTCTTTTTATATCTAAAATTTATGAGTCTTGGAGTCGATTATGAGAAAATGTAATCGACTAGGATTAGGATTATGAGTGTAAAAACTAAGATATTTCGATTATGATTATGATCTTCTGAAGAATTGTAATTAAGATTTCTGGCAACGATTACAGCAGGTAAAAAACGTAATTGATTACAATTATGACATGCCGATTAAGATTTTGATTATGATTAGAGATTCAGGTCTCTATATTTTGTTCATTTGCGGCAGCAACTTCATTATTAAAAATTATGATTTTTGATGTAATATTATGCAGATGATTGCAATGGTAATTGCAACTGTTGTGCAGTATGAACTTAAATACTATTATCATTCAGATAGTTATGTTGAATTATGATTTGAAAAGAGCGATTATGAAAGAAACACTCATCTAAATAAATTTTTGCAAGTAAAGTGCATACATTACATAACTATAGTGATTTTGTATTGCTTACAGCTATCCATTGGTACACCCAGATCAAAATGTATACCTACATACGTATGTCACACTATGGTTCAGCAGCAATACTTTTAATTTTCAAAAATTATGTTAAGTTTTGCACACATCCCAACATCAAACATGTACTCCACCGAAAATTGCATGCTTTGTTTCAGATTTCAGTCTTGTTGCATCCTGTAAATATTTCAGTTATTTTAATTGAGCTGCTGGAAAGTTGTTAAACATACATTAACTTAAAGTGGGTTATTCTATTTTTAATTTCAATATTTTATGACTTCAGTAACTTAATTTTGGTTGTTGGTTCGTTCCATGTTAAATAAAAATAAAATAAATAAATAAATTTAAAAAGTGGCACCAATATTTTTGATTTTGATGAAACTTGGCAGCATATATGCTCTGTTTGCTTAACAAATAAACACAAAATATTCATGAATACAAAATATTCATGACCAGGGCTCCAGTTTTTTGAAAAAAAAACTAGTAGCCAGCAAAAATTTCTGGTAGCCAGAAGTGCTGAGCGATGATGTTGCAGATTTTAACATCGTGATTCATCACCAGTATAACATCGCGATGTACCGGTATATCACGATGGTTCTATGTATTTTCTTTTCATTTAGTTATGGGGGTTCAAGGGGTTCATGGGGTACATAGGTGCTTTCATAGTGCTGTCCCAGTAGCCTTCGTCTCTCCCCTTTCCAGAACTGTGGATAACCCTTCAAGTAGAGAGCAGGAAAAATGCAGCAACTACATGGACGGATTTATGGGGGCGAGGGGGGGGGGGCAATGCCCAAATAGTTTATTTGGGATGATTCTAAATAATGAAAGCATACCTGTCAAAATCATGAAGGGAGAAATCATGAATTTTTTAAAGAAGTTCAGAAGAGTTCTGAAAAGTGTAAAAAGGCCTTTTCTGATAAGAGAAAGCACTATTCATTAAATAGAAATGATAAGGCATTGGTGGCTAAAATAACTTTTAACGTGAAAGGGCAATTCTTTAAAGGAAAATATAGACAAAAACATTGCAAGCGATTAAAAAAGAGCAGAACAAAATGTTTTCTAGAAAGCTTGACCTGTCTCTAAGGGGAAGAGGGGCAAAAGGTATATAAACTATTAAGGGTATAGAAAACCTAACTCTGTAAGACTAGTAATTTTATCATTTAAACTCAGGATTGTGTAGTTACTCTCTCAGATAGCTCTAAATTAAGGGTGGAGGATACTCCTTTACTCATTTTCTAAATACTTTTTAAAAAGTGTGGTAATCATCAAAGTCTGAATTAGATAGTCATTATCAATATTAAAATCCAAACAAACCAGTCATCAAAAGTTTTGGAAAAAAAACGTTAAGTTGGATAGTAAAAAAAAATCTCTAGTTTTGAAATAATC
Source organism: Uloborus plumipes (assembly GCA_038373865.1). Lineage (NCBI taxonomy): Eukaryota > Metazoa > Arthropoda > Arachnida > Araneae > Uloboridae > Uloborus > Uloborus plumipes. The sequence goes on from JAXGGA010004838.1 coordinate 67,036, forward strand.
CATTTGTCACAAATATCAGGGAAGATGTCTGAAATTTGATAAGATAAACTGCTAGTTTTTTGATAAATTGCTAAAAAGTTATAACTCATTAGTAGAACTGGAAAAAAAAAAAAAAAGATTATCTATATAAAATCGTAAAAGCTAAACAAATTTTAAAAAATATTACGAAAAATCAAACAATAACTAGCATGTAGGCAATTATTAGAGTTATTGTTTGCTCAAAGGAAAAAAAAAGAGCTTGCCCTCCCCCCAGAAACTCGGTCTTAAATTTTCCCATGGGCATCTACCACACAAAGTTCTTTGCAATCTGTTGAATCAGTTTGCTTAAGTATACCTGCCGACCCCTTCAAATAAAAAATAGAAAGATTTGTGAGTGAAAAAAATCCGAAGATATCTTGAATATAATCACTTGAATTCAAAATAACTTAAATGTTTCATTGAAATGATCTGCCAACTAAAAAAAAAAAAAAACAAAAGTTTCATTAAAATGTTACAAGTAACGTTGTCCAATTGTCCAATAAACTTCAAAATACATTTGCATTTATCACTTCTTCTTGCAATTGCTATTCATTTCTTTTTCCTGAAACAAACTCTTTGAAAATAAGAGATATATTCTGTGTCATCATCTATCACTCCCAACAAGCCAAGCCAGTAAATGGATTGTAGACACAACACAGTGATAATTTTGCTGACTCAAGCGCACAAGATCAGCCATCAGCCTACTAATAATACCCATTAGAAAAGGGGGGGGGAGCAGATAGCTTTGGAAATTTTGATAGATGTTTTGAATTATTTTTGGCACTTCTGCTCGGATGGGCCGGGGGGGGGGCGGGGGTTCCTTTACTGAAGTTGTATCAGAGCTCAGTACATTATAATCAAAGAACAGCTGCCTCTCCTCCTCCTGATGATTCAATGGTTCAGCGATTTATTCTAACATTAGTAGCCAAATACAGAATGCCCTTAGGTAGATGTGGCACAGAACAGACCACAACATTGAATGTTTTGGATCATCTACATGAGCGATCCAGTCGCCTTGATAAACAAATATTCAAGCTATTTATTTCAGTAATTTAAACTATAAATGGATTGGGCGAAGGGGGGGGGGGTGCGTGACGCTGAGATTGTCATATTTTGGGGTAAGTTATTACAAAGTTGTTTTAGTCTCCTCCTCTACAGGATGTGCTCTGAAATTTCGTTCTCTGCTTTATCTTTGGCAGAAAAAAAGTATAAAGAGTGAAAAAAGAAGTAATGAAAAAAGTTTAAAAAAAAAAAGCTGAAAACTTAGTCGCCAGCTCAAAATCTTTGGTCGCCAATGGCGACCGGGCGACCGTATTTCACGAGCCCTGTTCATGACTAAGCTCAAATGATTTGGAATGTACATCCAAATGAATTTATGGCTATATCATGGCTTTCTCTTTTTTGCTACTTGACCCTTAATGAAGAGATTGACGTACTTTAATTTGAATTTACAACACTTCAGGTAGCTGAAGTTTCAGAAATTATTCAAATAGAAGAGAGAACTGACTCAGTGTGAGTATTAACGGGTTGAGTGGAAAATAAGTTACATGTAAAATTACTAAAATATAGGATATGCTATGTTATAGATCCTATGCATTACTCATAGTAATACAGAATGCAAGTAAATTTTCTCTAAGGTAAACAAAAAAAAAAAAAAAACTGCATTTCATTGATCACTTTCTAATGAAAACTTTGAAAGTTTGCTACTGACGAATAACTATTTCCTGGAAATTGTCAGGATCAAAACTGACATACAAAACTTCTATTCAAAGCCAAATCTGCTGCCTATGCTTGTAACTTGTGAGTATTCCAAATGAAGAAAGTCTTTTGTATCAATTGTGGTAAATATTTTACTGCTGAGAGTTTTAGTGAAAATAATTATAATAAACAAAGTTTTAAAATTTGTATTCAATAAAGTTTTGACATTAGATTTAAAAAAAAAAGCAATGTTTCATTTAACCCCTTTTTGCCATCTTTGACTTCAAAAAATTGAATTTGTGGGAATCAAATTCATGTTTAAGTTACTTTCTTTATTTATTTTTGCTATTGATAAACAAATTCATGTGTTCTATTTACTTATTTTATTTATTTATTTTTACTATTGATGTTTTAATCCTTATTGTTTTCCCTCATCACCTTCCTTCTTTTTGTAGGTCCAGAATCAATAATTGATGAAGTAACTGGCAACCTCAAACTCCTATGATGAAAGTTGTTCTTAATAACTAATTGGTTTGCAACATCTCATGCTTCAAACTATTTATTTACTCATCACTGCCAATCAATATCATTTGCTATGGAAACATTGTATCAATGACTGCAGCATTAAGGTATTGATGCCTGAGTTGGAGAAAGACATTCTCTGTACCAAGGGCCTATTCAGCTCAACATAGAAGAGGGAGAAGGTCCACCATTTAGGCAATCAAAGGATCAACATCCCCCCCCCCCATTTGGAAACAATGTAATTATATACTTGTGTATGTATTTTTTACTCAATAAATACAAAAGGGGTTGTGTATATATCCGTCTTCCCTCCCTCATTTAAAAATAACAAGCCTGGCAGAAGCACTTTTCTAAATTTAAACTTTTTCACTGTAATTGTGGAAGGGGTCTTGTGTAATAACACACTTTTGCAAAAGAAAGAATTGGAGAATTGGTGGAAAAGGGCTGTATTACTTAGAGTTACCTTCATAGCTGTGTTATAGTTATAACAATAGTAAACACAATATAAATAAAGCAACTGATTTGCAAACAGTTGTTAATTCGTGCTTCATCTATGTTGTGTTTATTACTATTTGTTGCACAAAAGTATTTATTCAGTTAAGCACCAATAACTGTCCCTTTTCAATGAGCTTTCAAAGAAGAAATGTACTTTCAATATTATTCATAAAGTTACTCATCCATAAATTTAGAAATTGAAGCAATCACCAATTAATCTTTATTTTTTCTTTTTTCTTCTTTTTTTGGAAGGTGAGCAGCAGATTTCCCTTGCACCCCTCACTGGATATGCCCATGCTTAATGCTCATTTTTGTACGAGTAACTTAAACTGCTGCTTCTTTAAATATTATTGTTTTGGATAATGAAAGATATTGACTGTTGCAGCTCTATGTCTTTTTTTGTTTCATGTTTCCATAATTTTTTTTAACTTATTTCACCTAAAAAAAACCTTATATTTTTATGGCCTAATATAATGATGTATACTTAAAGTAATTAGCTTTAACTGTACAATTAAATCTGTACTGCTTAATGCTTCATACCTGGAAAGCGCTATACAAATTTAAATCAGCATCCAAGTTAGTGTAATTGCATACCTTTCAACTTTAGCCACGCAGTAATTTGTTGCACTTGCTATATGATGACCTGCATATCATTTACTTGACCAACATCTAAAGGAAAACCTTTTACAAATATGGATTTCATAAAATTTAAAAAATCATTTTACTGTCTGTGTTTTGAAATTATTTTTCAACATTTATTTGCTTTGAATTTGACTAGTTTCCGTAGCAATTATCTGCAGAAATTCCGCAATAATTAGAGTGGTATTCAATGGTTTCAAATGAAATTTTTAAAGATATTGTAACATTTGAAGGGTTGGGAGATGAAGAGGTTATGTGACAAAACCGAAGTTGCAAGTAATTAAAGTTCAAAGTTTCATTGTTGCAGTTGTTGCAGCTTTTTTGTTTTCCGGTTTTAGCGGTAAGTAGAGTATGAAGTTGGTCTAATACTATCTATTTTTTGATGTTCTATGTTTTATTTGCTTACTATTATCCAGAGTGTATTTTCAAAAAATGTAGCATAGCTTCTTCATCCACTAAACCCTTCATTTATTAACAAGAGAGTAAATCACCTAGCATTCTGATGTGTAGTTTTGAGAGATTAAGTTCAAAATTGTGTATTTCAATTTTATTCTAACATTACAGTACCAGATCTAGGGTGAAACAATCCATTGCCCTTGTTCTAGGCAGCAAATTTCTGTTTTTTCTTTTTTTATTGAAATTTGATAGAAGCTTGAAGGAAGGTGTGGTAAGGGCATCGGTTGCATGACTTACTTGGGTTGGGAAGTATCGAATATCCAACACTGGTGTGTTAAAAAAGACTCGGTGCTGGATGAAAATGTTAAAATGTAATAATCGAATTTAAACATACGTTTGGATTGTAATAATAAGTGCTATTGATTAAGTAAAAACATAAAACCATCTCACTGACATCTGCTGCTTAGTTCCCTTGTGCCTATTCGGATATTATGGGTAACAAAATTAGGAAATATTTTGTTCAGATGTTAATTTCACTGTTGTTCTGTTGCGTTTGTTATCACCTAAAATCAATCATTATGCATCTGGTGTGTATTCTGCAGTAAGGTTGTGTTAGGTCAGTTTTTCATTTTACTAAAGCTAAGGATCTTTCCCAGTAACTACAATTTTTGTAATTACCAGTTCTATCCTAACTTATTTATTCAATATCAATAGACCTACAATAGCCTATCTATATATATTTTACATTTCTTATTTGTTCTGTAAATTAATGATGCTCATTAAAATGAGTAAATGTTTTATTATGTAGTTATGATTAATAATGCATTAATGTATACTTTAGACTGAAATTATATATGAAAAGTTTTAAGATGTAAACATTCAAAGCATAAATAATGTAACTTTTTTCATATGTGTCTGTGCTTCTCCCTTCCTTCACCTAGTTCAGTTCTTGTTCAACTGAGTCAAGATTGAAGTTTTAATACAGTGTTTTTTTTTAATTATTGCACTAATTGCTGTCATCAATTTTATGAAATCATTACTCAAAATAGCAAGAATAAAATGTTTCGAATATGTAAAAGAAAAAATTGTTATTAATATGACATGTTATTTATTTAGTTGATTTATGTTTGCTTTATCCTTGATATGGTTTGCTGTTCAGTAATTTAATAAGAAATGTTTATAAACTTTGTACTGCTAAAATTTCAAAAAATAGATTTAAGAGATCTTAAATTATGTACTATACATGAAATAGAAAATTGTGAATAACAGAAACAATTGTTTACCAATACATGTTTGTGCGGATGTTGATTATTTTAAAGTTAAATGGTAAAGATGTATGTATTTTCAAAAATGTAAAATGCTTGTATATACAAAATAACATTTAATGTGACAACCTTTTTACAATACTGCTGAAAGCAAATGAGTTATCTGAGATGCAGTGAGAACAGTAATATTTAGCAAAGTCCATTCTACCATCATGTTTGAAGCAATCCTTGTAGTTTTTCTTCCAAAAATTAATGCGAAGTGATGATCTTGTTAAAATTAAACATAGTTGTTGACTAATGGATATGGTGGATAACTTGGATATTGTGGGGGCAGGTAACCGTATCTGTATCCAAAGAGATATCCGCAGCAATCAGCCCATCCGTTCAAGCAACACTGACTGATGATGGGTGGTCCTGATGGTGCAAATACTGCTGGTCTACTTGCATCTTGTGCTAAAGCCAGTATGAAGATACTGAGCAGTACTGATAGAAGATAAGTGACTCTCATTCTGAAAGTTAAAAATATAAAATTAGACAGGTATTATAAGAAGTCCATTCAATTCAGTGTACAGGATATATATATATATATATATACACATATATACAGTGAAACCTGTGTATAACGATACTGTACATAACGATAAACTTGCCTATTACGATATTTTGGTTTGGTCCCAGCCAACTTCCCATCTACTCTTGCTCAAACTGTCTATAATGATAATCTGTCCATAACGATATTTTTTCTCGGTCCCTTGAGTATCGTTATACACAGATTTCACTGTGTATATATATATATATATATATATATATATATATATATATATATAATACAAACAAATAGTAAAAATGAATGAATGAATGAATCATTCATTTTTACTATTTGTTTGTATTATTATATACTTGGCTTTTTAGTTTAGCTGCTTTGCGCATCTATGGGCTTTTGGTGTGGTCTCTTTGTCTTTCTTCTTAAAATTCTGATATTTTATATATATATATATATATATATATATATATATATATATATATATATATATATATATATATATATATATATATGTTATAAAATAAAGGCAATTTTATGGCTCTTTCTGAAGCATTAAAAATATTCCTGTGTAATATTTTTATACTGATATATATTAATTTAATGAGTCTTTTTATTTCTTTCATTTTTAAAGCTTATTTTATTTTGTGTTTGCATTATTACTACATTTTTCAAATTTATTTAATTGGCTTTTTTTCTTCTTTAAAATTTCATCAAGTAGTGAGAAGCGTCTAAATTTCTGATATAATAATGAATACATTTTTTTTTCACTACATAGTTTGGATAATATTTAGTAAACCATTTATTTGAAATATATATTTAAAAACCTGTAATTAACTTGTTGCCAAATCTGAAAAAAATTGTTTATAATGTTGAACACTATAACCTATATTTTGTTTTGTGGAGATAGCTTCAAAACACATTTGAATGCAACCTTTTAAATTTATGTCGTTGTGTGCTCTTATTGGAAATCCATTTCTTGATTAGGTTAAAATGTAAAAATTATTAGAACAAATATAAGTAAATAAAAGATAATAAGTAAACATAAATTATAACTTGTATGAAAGACCCACTTTGCAAAATCTTCATTTTTTACCCCATTGGAAAAAAGCTTCAAGCTAGTGCAGTTGCTTGTTAGTTTGGAACCATATTGTATATGAAGGCAAATAATTTGTATTACAAATAATTCAGGGAATGCATTTTGATGCAATCTTCTCAATTGAAGTACCTTTTTCAGTCATTTTTATTTTTTGCTGTGTATATAAGATTGTAAGATGAGTACGAGCTATTTTTTCAAATTTGTCCCTGATTTTTTTAAATGTCATTTTATATTTTTGAATAAAAATTAATGAACTTTTTTCTGAAACAAATATTATTTTTTACTATATTTATGCATGAGTATTTCAATGCTATATTGGGATTTTTGCTGCTGTTTTGATCTGTTTAAGCTTAAGCTACACGTATAGGCAGTGGCGTAACTACTCGTTGGTTTCAGGGGGGGGGGTTATATTCAAACTTCTCACGAGGTTAAAAAAAACCGCGGCGGGGGGGGGGGGGGGGCAACCCCTTTTTTTTCCACACTTTGTCTGTTACGCACTTGAAAATGCTTACTTACCGGACAGCCTTTCAAAGAGTAACAACCTCTGACATTAGAATTGTGCTGTAGTCTTAAGACTGCAGAAAAATGGAAGGGGGGGTCCGGGGGTTCGCCGCCACGAAATTTTCATAAATTGTACCTCTAACAACTCCATTCTAGACTATCTTGGTGATGTTCCAGGAGAGGATGTTCGATGTCTTACTCATTCAGCAAAACACAATTGTCGGCTATTTTTAATAATGTGAAAGAAAATGATAGGATACAGAAATTCTTCCAAGCGACTTTTACGAAATTTAAGCTCCAAAAACGCAATTTCAGACGAATTTCGATGATAATGGGGTTTTTGGAGGCCTACCCCCGGAATTTTTTGACATTTATTTCCTAAAAAAGACAATCCTTAATGGTTCTGGGAAGGGGAGGGGGTGGCAATGAAGTCTGTAACACTATGATATTCACAGAAGAATCGTACTTTTTCATTCTAGGATTTTTTATAATTTTTCATCTCATTTTTGCATTTTTGGACCAACGTTTCGGGGGGGTTTTGTCCCCAAAACACCCCCCATAGTTACGCCACTGCGTATAGGAGACATTTTAGTAATACCGCCTTCAAAACCAATGCACACAATTACCTACTCAAAGAAACAATTTATTGTTCCTGACTTGTCAAAGAATTGTAAATATATGCTCTCATTGGTTGTAAGCAAGGGGAGCGAGGGTGGCACCCAAAGTGCGGCCACTTCCTCCTGGTGAGTCCTGGGTAATTTCAATGAGCAAGCAAAGAGTTGAGTAGTTCAAAAAAACAACAAAATGATTAAGAAAATGTTTCGAAGGCACTTTAAGTAAATATTGAGAGGAAATATTGAATTATAAAATTTCTGCTCAATATTGAAAATATCGGAAATTTCTGAAAATTTGATGAATTTTGGGCCTAATGCACAGACTGAAATCATAATCTAAAATGGTTTTAAAAAATTTCTTGTGTATTTCAAACCTTTTTCTTCCATTTAATATCCACCCGTCACTAGTTTTATCATTTGCAATATTTTTAAAAAAAATTTGGAAAATCTAAAAAAAATTCAAAATTTTCAAAACTTTAGGCCAAATGCGCAGACTAAAGATGACGTCGCAAAAGTGAAATATTTTACAGAATTGTTACTTATCCTCATTCACAGTAAATGAAAGGTACCTGTTTACGAAAATCAAAAATTCATTTTTTTCGCTCCACCCTAATGTATATCAAGAAGTAATGCAAGTGTTCAAACAACATTTTGGTTGTAGAATGGTCTTAAAGGGCGAGATGCTTATTCATTTCTGGCGTTAATCAGCTCAGACATGGCACTATACCTTCGTTACAATCAGTATTTAAATGTGGAGTTGAATATGATACCATTTTTCCTCTTGACATTTCACCTCCCCTTCCCCCACAGAAAATGTACTAGAAGAAAACTGCCGGCTGCGTGGTGATTAAACGGTATTCCATTTTTGCAAAAGGGAAAAAAAAGCCTTTACAGCAAATTTAGTTGTTTAATTTCTTTGTGTAATAAAAAAAAAAAAGAAATAATTCTAAATATAGTTTAAAAAACTAAAAAATACGCTTTTAGAGTAAATCAAATTCAAAAGAAAATTTTCAAAACTTGAATATCCGCTAAGTTTGCTTGTACTTATAATATGCATTTTATGGACGATCGATGCCCAACTCAGAATTAATGGCAAATGCACTTATTATACATCAACCTGCAATATAGTTTAGTCTTTAGTATTAATCTATATTCCTTTTACGTTTGTAAAGAACGTGAATTTTATCTTTTATTCAGAGTTACATGCATACAAACAAACAAACCCACATATGAAACTAATAGAAGCGTATTAAAAAGGAAGAAATTTAGCGTCCCTGGGCCCTAAGTACAGCCCCGAAAAAATTATATCATTACTTCGGTACTTAAATAATTCAAGCTTTTGGAGAAATCAATTTAGGTACATTTTTGTTAATAAATTAAGCTAATTTTCTAAACTGCTACGTTTAAAAAAAGTTACTAAACAAGTGTGTTTGTCATATCGTGATAAGCTTATTAGTAAAATTAAGCTACACAATTAAGCTGCATTGAATTGGTGAATAACTGGCTACATTAAATCTGTACTATGCACTTAGCCTCATTTTGGAACGGCTATATTTTGGACTGGTGACATTTTGGACCGGCGGCATTTCGGACCAGTGACATTTTGAACTGGCGACATTTTGTGCAGGCGACATTTTGACCGGCGACATTCTTGACCGGCGACATTTTTGGCAGGCGACATTTTTGACCGGCGACATTTTGGGCATGTGACATTTTGGCCCGTGACATTTTGGGCACGCGACATTTTGACCCCAAACCAGTATAAATACAACGTTAAAAAAGCACAAATACGCAGGGATACTGCAGACACGTGTTTCGGCGTTACAAGGAATGCCTTTGTCAATGCAAAAAAAAATGTGAGCTTATGGATGCACAGACATCCGACAAAAGACAGACAACAATCCCTGTGTATTTGTGCTTTTTTAACGTTGTATGTATACTTTACAAGAGAAAGAGGTTTTATTCATTTTTTTTTTTAAATTAAAGACTGAAAGTTATAATTTTGAGTTATTTTTGGAAACTTCAGATGACTTCATGGAATTGCAGATGTGATTTATAGTGGTCGTTTAGCAAGAAACATTTTGAAGATAGGTGCAAAATAAAATAGGGTTAAGCTTTTTTTTAAGAGAAAGAAAGTTTTAATCTTTTTTCCGATATTTTTTCGAAAAAATAAAAAGTGGTTATTGTTATTAATGTTTAACAATTGATTGCTAAATCAGTGTGCAAATATACATAAAAGTTTCAAAAATCAATTATTTTGCTCCAGTTTTTAAATTACAATTTGTTTCAAAAATTGTTTTGAGGGGTACTCGAGCATAAAAAAATTGAAATAAAGTATTAAAAAAATATTGACAATGCGTCAAATCCTGCCTTGCAATTTCGGCATTTTGTTTTGTATTATTTTATGTAGTAAGATTTGCATTTTGTGCCATTTCAATTAATCAGAGTGTGAATCAAAATATTACCCCCCCCCCTTTTTTTTTCAGTAGTGGAGTCAAGGAGTGAACCCCAGTTATCGAAAATGTGTTTAAAGTAATTTCATTGTTTGAGAAATCAATATTAAGGGAACATTCCAAAACCCTCATCGCAAACTTTCACTGTTGGGATAGATTTTTGATTTGTCCCGTGACATTTTCTTATCTTCTGCTTTCCTCTGGTCATTTTTAGAAAGCTTTGGCCAAAAATAAAACATCTGATTCATTCTAGCTTTTAACGTAAATATTACATTAAATAATCAATTTTGAAACTAGCCATAGGTGAACTAAAAACAGAAAATGTCGGCAAGGAGTCCACAGAACAAAAAACGTTTGGGAACTTTTGGTTTGCAAGAAACTTTATTGAAAGAAGCAATTTTATTAATTTGCTCACTCAAAAGCAACAATTAACAAAACACGTAATCACGGAAGCAAACCTTTCCTAAAATTGCTATTGCAAAAGTAAAGTCTTTTAATGAGTATAAAAAGTGCACATTTCTGATAATTTTATATCTTTTATAAACGTTCATTTTCTCAAAAATTGTGTAAAGCGTTCTCGTTTTTACCTTAAACTCTCTAAATATCTACCTGCTGAATGTTTTTATTTATTTTTCAATTTTAATAATAATAATATTAATAATAATAATAATAATAATAACACATTTCAAAATTGCAGAATTTGGGGTACAAAACCATAATTTTCCATGCTTTAACAAGCCAATTCATTTTAAAAGTGTTTTTTTTCTTTCAACTTTCATTCTTTTTAAAATTTGAATATAAGAGTAAATGGAAACCTCCAGCAAAATTCGTCTCGCATGATTTTAGTTAGTAATAACTACATTTTGAATGCAGTTCGGATTCGCTACCTTAAAAAAAATACAGTGAACTCTCACATATACGCCAGCCCAAAGGGACTAACAGAAAAAGGCGCATAAGTGAAAGAGGCGTATAAGTGAACAAGCCTATTTAATGGACTAAAACACTACATAGGTTCTAATGAGAGAATGAATAAGAATATTTCTATAGAAACGGGACATATTACTACGGTTTGGCAACTACTGTAACGTAACTACAATGATAAAGAGAAAACAAAAGTTGTAGCATACCTAATCATAAATTGTTCTCTTTAAAACGATACATAGTAAATAATTGTCCCTCTCCGAAATCTAGTTCATGCGGGAAAAAGGCCTTTGGTGAGTAATAAAGGCGAAAGATTAAAGAAGAAAGTGAAAAAACATGCTTATTTTTTAAAGAAAATAAAATATTTTTTTTATATTTTACAAAAAATTCGGCGCATAAGTGAAATATTTATCTTTAGAGCAACGCATAATCGAATGATATTATCATTATATTATGAAATAGAATGTGCTGGGACCATTGAAAACCGTAGTATAAGTGAAAAAGGTGCATAAATGAGGCGGCGTATAAGTGAGAGTTCACTGTAGTTACATTTGTAGAAAACTACATTAGTAATAAAATTGTAATAAATCGTTTTTAGACCTACTGATCTCCATTGTTTTTCGGACACTTTATGTCGTTAACGAGAAAACGGCGCGTCCTGAACTAAAATTTTTTGAAGGGGGAAAATTCGCACTGCCGAATGAAGATCCAGTTTTACCGAGTAATAAAAAGAGACAGGGAGAGAGAGAGCATGCACGCATAATACGTACATAACATGAAAAAGATGAAACACACTACTCCAATGCAACTTAACTTGGCACTGACATCACTACGGGCGGAGCCAATAAGAGCTCACAAGCAGTCAGCGATCTCCTCTTATTCGCCAAGTAGGCTGTGACGTTTTATCTAGCTCGTTTTTCATAGGCTAACGTCACGCAAACGTCACGTCACGCTGACGTCACGATGTTTTTGTCAAGAAACGTTGCATTTTAGTATAGGCATCCTTAAAATACAAAAAAAAAAAAAAAAAAAAAGTTGCAAGTAATTTCTCAAATTTGTAGAGCAGTCAGTAAAATTTGTCGAACAAGGAACATTTTTGGGAGGTCACAGTGACCTGCCATGACCCCCTCTCTGGTTGCCTCTGATTCATCATAAGCAGGGCTCGCAGTAGACTTTTTCAAACTTTTAAGGGAATTTTAGGAACATTTTGACAAACTTTTAGGAAAATTTTAGTGGTAATTTACGATTTTGTTTGACTACAAATATGTCCGTAACAGTAGCACTTGACAAACCAAACAGAAAATGCATTTTATTTATTATAGCATAAATTACAACCTTCAAATACTTCCAAAAAAAAAAAGAGTAAAAACAAAAAAGAAATAATTTTTTAATATTATATAATATGTTCATAAGCCAGAAGGAACTTTTACTTGCAGTCGTGTTTTCAAAAATCTTCTCTTTCAAACATAGGCATATCTGAATTTTACCAGTTGACCAGCTTCTATAGAATTTAATTCTGTTCAACAATTACCTATATAATGTTTTAACTACAGCGGCTTTCTTCACCTGTTTTTAAATGCTATTTCACAAGACCCAGAGGTAATATTCATTCTTTAAACGTTTAAACTCATCAATATCTTTGTTATTTCAACAAATCTGCAAATTCATAACTTTTTTTCCGCTTTTTCCAATAAATTTGTTTTCCAAGTTTTTTCTTTGTCATCTTTCTTTTTATCTAGTTAACCCGTGTGGCCTGTTATGTTCAATGTTACGAGTCAAAAACCTTCTTGCATCACTAAACAATTTTTAGCTACCCCCCCCCCCGCTCATGTTTTCAAATGTAATGTAAGAAACTAAAAACAATTGATTTTCCATTGCTGGACAACTTTAGAAAACCCTAATGTGTAAAATGTAAGAATTGATGTCCAAGCGGTAAACTTACATAGCAAACTAAAATGAGTGAGTTTTATAGAAGCGAATGCAAACAGATTGCGAAACTCGCACATAATCAAGCTTAGGCGCGTAAGAAACAGCTCAAAGTCGAAAAATTTCACAGGCACGTTTTGTTTCATTCAGGTAGAGAGGTGAAACAGCTGTTTTAAAGATTAAATAGTTCGTTTTTTAGAGGAAGAATTTTAAGTCTGTCTCAAGATTAAATATAGTGTAAAGAATGCAATTTTAACGAATTATTTCGTAAAATGTTTATTTATCACAATAAATATTTAGGGAGAAGTTCGTTTTGGCTGTAAAATACTTTCAGAAAGGTATTTAAATTTCCCTAAAGAGCTACTGTAATTTTTCTCATTTTTTTAGGAATTCCACAAAATTTTAGTACAATTTGAGGAATTTTAGGGGGAATGCGAACCTTGCATAAGGTGCCAGAAATCAGAAAATGTTTGAGCATCCTTAGTTAACTTTTTCCCAACAAAAAAACTAATGCCCCCCCCCCTCTTTTTTTTCACTGCTCATAAACATTCAATTTACTAGCTAAATTAGCATTATGTCGCGTAGGTAAATTAAAGGCAAAATGAAAAATACAAATAGAAATTCACTTTGCAGAAACAGAACAAACACAATATCTGTTGAGAAAATCGATTTGGCACACATATCTTCAGGAGTGTATATTTACTTGGGCGAACATATTAAGGAGCAGAGGGGGCAACAGATTAGCACTCTTGATACTATTAACACTGATAATTTTAAAGATAAATTGTGCACATCAATGTCAAAGCATTGTAACAAAAACCATTAATGAACAACGGTTATTAAAATTTCCTTTACTGAAATTACTTTCAGTATTGTAGCAACGTATTTTAGAAAGCAGAGTTGTCTTCTAATGAAAATTAAAATATAAATCCTCTTTACATTAGGGTTGGAAATATAATGTTCTTAAATGCCACTAATTACTGCAAAACATATCCAACATAACGACACAACAGTGGTTCAAAATCCTCATTAAAATAAGGACAATATTTGATAAACCCATTATAATGAGGACAACAGCAAAATCCGCATCAGAATCAGGTAAGAAGGAAGCTAGTGTGGAATAGTTAGAAAGTGAGAAAAAAAGCTTTCAATTAAAACCTTAAAAACTGTTTAAAATGTTTTAGCCCCCCCCCCCCTCTAAAATTACACATATGGGCGCCCATGTATATTTTATATAAAAGTATACGGACATAAAATCTGAGACATTAAATTCAAAAGTACTTACTTCACAGTTCAGTGTCCTCTAAGTCAAAACAAGCGAAAATAGCCAGCTCTTCTTTATATAGAGGCCTTGATGCTGAGATATGAACTTGAGGCAATGACCTCAGATGAAAATAATAATCCAAGACAAGTTGTTCCGGTGCATTTGCAATTCTCCTCCCAAATTTTCACCTTCCTTGACCTTGAATTTGTCTCACCCAGGGCAAGGGATGATGAAAAGGTGTAATTAGAGAAAATTACTTGCGTCACATAGAGATCCATTACGTGGTACTTTCTGCGGTCAATGCTGTCATGTAGTGCTCGATTGAGAGACCGGTGTGCAAACAAATCGGGTAACTGCTGCTGAATGCTGAACCTTATCTTATGTTCCTAAAACTATTGAATAAGGCACAACTCAAAAATTTCTGAAGAATTGCTTAGAGTCTTAAAATTTTTGCTTGCTAAGAATTTTACGTACATTTTTGTTTCTTTATAATGAACCTATAAGTTTTACTTTGAACTCAATTCACTTAAGTATTAGAAATATTAGGAGAAAAAGAAAAAAGAACTTGCATTCGTTTCTGACAGATTAAAAATTTTCACAATCAAGATTTGCAGCCAGATGTTCCCCTCTATGTTTTTAAAACTTGTAATGTTACACAAACTTCAGTTTACCTTTTCATATCTTTTATTCCTTTTAAATATCATAGATAACAATAAGTGCTTAAAACGATTAATATTAGTTGGTTCCTACAAAGTCTTTAAAATATACAATAAATTTAACTATTTATTGATATAAGCAACAAAAAAAAATGAATAAATGAATAATAAAATGCATATAAATAAATAAATAAAAATAATTCAATTTAATTCAGAAAAATATCTAATATGTTTTTCCTTTATGTTTTTAAATAGGTTAATTTTATACATAATACAATTTTTTTGAAGTAAGAGTTTCAATAATTGAAAATTGAAAGGAAGTATCTATTGAGGGTGTCAAAGCTGTCGCAAAGTGTATGAAAAAGAGCAAGATGTATTTTTCACAATTAAAAAAATAATAATTATTATTACTGTTATTATTACTACTATTATTTTTATTTTGCATTTATTGACTAGGCTCTAGGATCTATAATGTATTATAAAAAAGTATATTAGCACCGTGTCTTTGTGCTCATAAAGTAAAAAAAAAAATCTTATATGCTTTGAAAAAATATCCAACAGTAAAGTATTGACAAGCACATTACAATATTATTATTTGTTTCATTTGATAGAAGTTATTAACACCAGTTTTTACTAGAAACTTCTGCTTATTTGCCACAAATAGAACACATTATTTCCTTTCATCGTCCGAGAGCTTCAGTAGTTCTTTTGTATACCAGCCCATATTGCTCGCCTTGGAGCTGTCGATATTAGAATCTGATATTTCATGTCCTGCCACTAAAGATGGCGGAACAAATAACTTCTGATTCGCCCCAGAGCTTCTCGGATTCAAACTCGCTGCTCTGTTTGTTTCTAAACCGAAAAAAAGCTTCTTTCCCGTATCTATGTACTGCTGAAACGATGGTGATTTCGTCGCTGCTGGTTCTTTTTCAGTAGATTTGTTCGCTTGAACACCATAATCTTCTGATTCGTCCTTGCTGATACTGATTGCTGGTTTGAATACTTGTGGAATCTCTTCATCCGCCACAGAATCATGAGAATCCCGTGAACTGCAACACAGATTCGAAGGGACGTTCGAATTTTTGCAATTTTTCAAACAGGGCTGTTCGCTCTTGTCTTGCATTATGAATGTTGTGTGGACAGGCAGCCCTGGATAGCGTGGATTTGGAGTAGTTGGTTTTGAACCTCGTCTTGCCTCCCCACAGCATTTGAAAAAGTAAAAGCAGCAATGGTAGTTTTGATTTTGGTTGTTGGTGAAACAAGTGGAGCAAAAGTATGGCCTTGTGTAGTCCAAGGGATTTTGCTCCAGCGTAGAAATTGACGTTATCAAAGCCATAAAAACGAATAAAAATTCCTTGATGAATACCATTTTGTACTCTGTTTTCTATTTACCGATTTTTTAGAAGCTTCTGTACTAGTATAAGAACTCGAGCTTTTTCATTTAATCTGTTTCAGTTCAGTCCGATAAAGAAGTATCAATGCTAAAATTTGTACATTTCGAAGAACGATTTTGTTTCAATAAATAGAGCTCAGTGTAGAGATTAATTTCAAACTGTTTCTGATGATATCAGAAATTGTGCTTGAAGATCACATTTCCTTGATGCACTTTTCGCTGTAGTGATAGGAAGATGGGCGAATTGTTTAGGAGAACCCTGTCAAATAAATATAAAATTGTATAGTGACTCATGAAATTTCTTCAAGTTTTTCTTTTTCTTTCAAAAATTTTTGAAAAGATAAATTAATAAAATTATCAACAATTTTCTATGGACATGACACTAAGGTATATCTAAACACAAATTTTTGGAGAAATTAAAAATCTTAAGTTGATAAAAAGCTGCTTCTACAAAGCCACGTATACCATGAAAAAATATCA